>LR812543.1:9370442-9455442 GCA_903798195.1 Danio kyathit
TGATTTTAGGTTGTGTTGGTAAGTGACCAAAATCCAACGTCGAGTCTACATCTTAAACCAACGTCATATTGATGCCAAATACTGATATTTATTCGTCAGGTATGGCAACCAACCTACAACATCTGATAGACATCATAGTGATAACGTCCATACAACATCAAGCTCTAACATCATTAGATGTTGATATTTGGTTGATTTTAGGTTAGAAGTTGGACAGTGATGTTGGCCTGACGTTGAATTTTAACGTCAACCCGATTTTCATTTCCAAACAAAAGGCAACGTCCCTACGACGTTGGGGTACAACATCAATCTGATGTCATGCTGATGTTCTGTGCCTGCAGGGATAATCCATCCATTCATTCATTACTCTGATTAAAGTTTGTTCATTCTATTGTTTGTTTGTTTTTGTTATTCTGTAGTTTTTGTTTATTTGTTCGTTCTATAGTTTGTATATTCGTTCTGTTGTTTTGTCATTTATTTTTTTGTTCGTTCTATTCGTTTGTTCATAATTTGTGCTGTTCTGTCTGCATTATATTTTTTGTTCTTAATTCTGTTTTTGTAGTTAATTCTGTTGTTCTGTTAAATGTTTGTTTGGTCATTGTTCTATTGTTCATTTAGCCTGTAGTTCTGTTGATTGTTTGTTCCTTCTATTGTTTGTTTGTTAATTAATTCTGTTGTTTTGTCTATTGTTTGTTTTGTCAATTGTTTTGTTCATTCTATTTCTTTTTTCATTTATTCTTCTGTTTTGTTGAATGTTTGCTTGTTCATTATTTCTGTTGTTTTGTTGATTGCTTGTTTATCCTATTGTTTCTTTATTTGTTCAATCATTCTGTTGTTCTGGCTATTGTTTGTTTTTCCTATTGTTTGTTTATTTTGTCAATTTTTTAGTTCATTCTGTTGTTTGTTTGTTTGTTCTTTTTATTGTTCTGTCTATTGTTTGTTTATTTGTTCTATTGTTTGTTTTTTCAATAGTTTTTTTTTCATTTATTTTATTTTTTGTTCATTCATTTGTTCTGTCGATTGTTTGTTTGTTCTTTTGTTTGTTTGTTTGTTTGTTTGTTCATTCTGTTGTGCTTATTTGTTGATTTGCTTTTCTTCATTCATTTTTTGTTGGATGTTTGTTCATTCTTGTTCTATTGTTATGTTGATTGTTTGTTCATTCATTCTGTTGTTCTGTCTATTGTTTGTTTTTCCTATTGTTTGTTTATTTTGTCAATTTTTTAGTTCATTCAGTTTGTTTGTTTGTTCTTTTTATTGTTCTGTCTATTGTTTGTTTTTTTTCAATAGTTTTTTTCATTTATTAAATTTTTTGTGCATTCATTTGTTCTGTTGATTGTTTGTTTGTTTGTTTGTTTGTTTGTTTGTTTGTTCATTCTGTTGTTCTGGCTATTGTTTGTTTTTCCTATTGTTTGTTTATTTTGTCAATTTTTTAGTTCATTCTGTTGTTTGTTTGTTTGTTCTTTTTATTGTTCTGTCTATTGTTTGTTTATTTGTTCTAGTGTTTGTTTTTCAATAGTTTTTTTCATTTATTTTATTTTTTGTGCATTCATTTGTTCTGTCGTTTGTTTGTTTGTTTGTTTGTTTGTTTGTTTGTTTGTTTGTTTGTTTGTTCATTCTGTTGTTTTGTCTATTGTTTGTTTTTCCTATTGTTTGTTTATTTTGTCAATTTTTTAGTTCATTCTGTTGTTTGCTTGTTTGTTCTTTTTATTGTTCGGTCTATTGTTTGTTTATTTTGTCAATTTTTAGTTCATTTTGTTGTTTGTTTGTTTGTTCTTTTTATTGTTCTGTCTATTGTTTGTTTATTTGTTCTATTGTTTGTTTTTTCAATAGTTTTTTTCGTTTATTTTATTTTTTGTGTATTCATTTGTTCTGTCGATTGTTTGTTTGTTTGTTTGTTTGTTTGTTTGTTTGTTTGTTCATTCTATGTGCTTATTTGTTGATTTGCTTTTCTTCATTCATTTTGTTGTTGGATGTTTGTTCATTCTTATTCTATTGTTATGTTGATTGTTTGTTCATTCATTCTGTTGTTCTGTCTATTGTTTGTTTTTCATTTTTTCTGTTCTGCCTGTTGTTTGTTTTGTCAATTGTTTATTTGTTTGTTCTATTTTTTGTTCATTTATTTGTTGTTCTGTTAAATGTTTGTTCATTCTGATGTTTGTTCATTTTTTTCTGTTGTTTTGTCTTTTGTTTGTTTGTTCTCTTGTTTGTTAAGTCAGTAATTCTTTGTTCATTCATTCCTTTGTTCTGTCAACTGTTTGCTTGCACTATTGTTTGTTTATTAATTCTGTTGATGACATTTACTCTGTTTTTTTGTCAACTGTTTGTTTGTTCATTCTGTTGTTTGTTTGTTCGTTCTTTTTGTTGTTCTGTCTATTGTTGTTTCTTCATTCTAATTTTTGTCAATTCCTTCTGTTGTTATATCTATTGTTTGTTTATTTGTTCTATTGTTTGTTTTATCAAAAGTTTTTTTACATTTATTTTATTTTTTGTTTATTCATTTGTTCTGTCGATTGTTTATTTGTTCTTTTGTTTGTTTGTTTGTTTGTTTGTTTGTTCATTCTGTTGTGCTTATTTGTTGATTTGCATTTCTTCATTTATTTTGTTGTTGGATGTTTGTTCATTTTTATTCTATTGTTATGTTGATTGTTTGTTCATTCTTTCTGTTGTTCTGTCGATTGTTTGTTTTGTCAATTGTTTATTTTTTTGTTCTATTTTTTGTTCATTCATTTGTGTTCTGTTAAACGTTTGTTCATTCTGTTGTTTGTTTGTTCATTTATTCTGTTCTATCAACTTGTTTGCTTTATTGTTTTTGTTTCTTCATTCACTTGTTTGTTTGAATTATTGTTTGTTTAATAATGCTTCTTTATCATTTTGTGGTTTTGTTTATTAAGGTTGTTGTTGTTGACGCTTTTGTTCATTCTGTTGTTGGTTCATTCATTTATTCTGTTGTTCTGTTGAGTGTTTGTTGTTCATTCGTTCTGTTGTTCTGTTGAATGTTTGTTTGTTCATTCGTTCTGTTGTTCTGTTGAGTGTTTGTTTGTTCATTCATTCTGTTGTTCTGTTGAGTGTTTGTTTGTTCATTCATTCTGTTGTTCTGTTGAGTGTTTGTTTGTTCATTCGTTCTGTTGTTCTGTTGAGTGTTTGTTTGTTCATTCGTTCTGTTGTTCTGTTGAATGTTTGTTTGTTCATTCGTTCTATTGTTCTGTTGAATGTTTGTTTGTTCATTCGTTCTGTTGTTCTGTTGAGTGTTTGTTTGTTCATTCGTTCTGTTGTTCTGTTGAATGTTTGTTTGTTCATTCGTTCTATTGTTCTGTTGAGTGTTTGTTTGTTCATTCGTTCTATTGTTCTGTTGAATGTTTGTTTGTTCATTCGTTCTGTTGTTCTGTTGAGTGTTTGTTTGTTAATTCGTTCTGTTGTTCTGTTGAATGTTTGTTTGTTCATTCGTTCTGTTGTTCTGTTGAATGTTTGTTTGTTCATTCGTTCTGTTGTTCTGTTGAGTGTTTGTTTGTTCATTCGTTCTGTTGTTCTGTTGAGTGTTTGTTTGTTCATTCGTTCTGTTGTTCTTTTGAATGTTTGTTTGTTCATTCGTTCTGTTGTTCTGTTGAATATATATATATATATATATATATATATATATATATATATATATATATATATATATATATAATATATATATATATATATATATATTTTTTTTTTTTTTTTTTTACATGTTAATAATTTAATTTTATATTCACCTGGAATGTTAACACAACAACCAGCAGCAACAACAGCATCAAAGTGAATCACTTTTTATCTATGCATTATTGCTGTAAATATTATATATTTTTCATAATGTTGTTGTAGGTAAAATATGAATTGTGTCCCGTGTTGTCTTGAATCCTGCCAGTTTAGTCACATTTATGTGACATATCTATTATTAAACACATTTCTTACCTATGAAACTTCTACAAAATTCATAAGAAATGCATGACGAAAATGTGTGCAATATATCGCAACAAAAACAAAACAGCGTGAATTATTCTGTTTATATGTTATCTGAAACTCTTCTGCCACACATAGCTTTAAAATAAATCACAAGGAATGATACATTCACCTGTAACCTTTACTAATGGACTTCTGGAAGGGCCCTTCGTGAAGGGATTTAGATGTTCCCTTTGGTTTGGAACACTTCCTGAAGTATAATTTAAGGGCGCGAAACACTATTTGGAATTTGTCCTCCATCTATCAATCTGTCTATCGTTCTGTCTCCCATTTTATCATTCTATCTGCAAGTGCTCTGTCTAGAAATGCAGTGGGCTTCTGGATCTGAGCTGCTGTTTTGTTTGTAATGAGTGTGTGTCTGTTATACTGGCAGTGTCTTCCAGCCATCAGGGAAAGATCCTGGCAGACGCTCGTCATAATTAAGGTCTTATTAAGGACATCGTCGGGTGCCAGATATACCCGATTCACCTGTTTCTGAAGAAGATGAGATTCTGTTCGCGTCTGGGTAGAGATTCCAATTAAAAAAAAAAACACCACGATCAAAATTGGGACTAGATTTGTAGTAGGGCATTTCAGAACTGCACCGTGAACAATAAAATAATTTTTTTTTGTGTTAAACTTTTAACTTTTTTGTTAAAATAATCTCGAAAAAGTGACTTATTCATGTTTTTAATAGTTTGTGAATACTCAGAATGAATCTTCAGTAAATTATCAATTGATTCATATGGTCAGGTCAGAACGAATCTCCAGTAAATGATCCACCGATTCATATAGTCAGGTCAGAGTGAATCTCCTGTAAATTATCTACTGATTTATATGGTCAGGTCAGAGTGAATCTCCACTAAATGATTCACTGATTCATATAGTCAGGTCAGAGTGAATCTCTAGTAAATGATTCACCCATTAATATGGTCCTATGAATTATCTAGTGATTCATAGAGTCAGGTCAGCGTGAATCTCCAGTAAATGATCAAATGATTTATATGGTCAGGTCTGAGTAAATCTCCACTAAATCAGTCACTGATTCATATGGTCAGGTCATAGTGAATTACTAGTAAACGATCCACTGACTCTTATGATCAGGTCAGAATGAATCTCCAGTAAATGATTCACCCATTCATATGGTAAGCTCTGAGTGAATCTCCATTAAATGATCCACCAATTCATATGGTCAGATCTGAGTGAATCTCCGGTAATTGACTCAGAGATTCATATGGTCAGGTCAGAGTGAATCTCCACTAAATGATTCACTGATTCATATATTCAGGTCAGAGTGAATCTCTAGTAAATGATTCACCCATTAATATGGTCCTATAAATTATCTAGTGATTCATAGAGTCAGGTCAGCGTGAATCTCCAGTAAATGATCAAATGATTTATATGGTCAGGTCTGAGTAAATCTCCACTAAATCAGTCACTGATTCATATGGTCAGGTCATAGTGAATTACTAGTAAACGATCCACTGACTCTTATGATCTGATCAGAATGAATCTCCAGTAAATGATTCACCCATTCATATGGTAAGCTCTGAGTGAATCTCCATTAAATGATCCACCAATTCATATGGTCAGATCTGAGTGAATCTTCAGTAATTGACTCAGAGATTCATATGGTCAGGTCACAGTGAATTTCCAGTAAATGATCCACCGATTCATATAGTCAGTTCAGAGTGAATCTCCTGTAAATTATCTACTGATTCATATCGTCAGGTCAGAGTGAATCTCCAGTAAATGATTCCCTGATTCATATAGTCAGGTCAGAGTGAATCTCTAGTAAATGATTCACCCATTAATATGGTCCTATAAATTATCTAGTGATTCATAGAGTCAGGTCAGCGTGAATCTCCAGTAAATGATCAAATGATTTATATGGTCAGGTCTGAGTAAATCTCCACTAAATCAGTCACTGATTCATATGGTCAGGTCATAGTGAATTACTAGTAAACGATCCACTGACTCTTATGATCAGGTGAGAATGAATCTCCAGTAAATGATTCACCCATTCATATGGTAAGCTCTGAGTGAATCTCCATTAAATGATCCACCAATTCATATGGTCAGATCTGAGTGAATCTCCGGTAATTGACTCAGAGATTCATATTGTCAGGTCAGAGTGAATTTCCAGTAAATGATCCACCGATTCATATAGTCAGTTCAGAGTGAATCTCCTGTAAATTATCTACTGATTCATATCGTCAGGTCAGAGTGAATTTCCAGTAAATGATTCCCTGATTCATATAGTCAGGTCAGAGTGAATCTCTAGTAAATGATTCACCCATTAATATGGTCCTATAAATTGTCTAGTGATTCATAGAGTCAGGTCAGCGTGAATCTCCAGTAAATGATCAAATGATTTATATGGTCAGGTCTGAGTAAACCTCCACTAAATCAGTCACTGATTCATATGGTCAGGTCATAGTGAATTACTAGTAAACGATCCACTGACTCTTATGATCAGGTCAGAATGAATCTCCAGTAAATGATTCACCCATTCATATGGTAAGCTCTGAGTGAATCTCCATTAAATGATCCACCAATTCATTTGGTAAGATCTGAGTGAATCTCCGGTAATTGACTCAGAGATTCATATGGTCAGGTCAGAGTGAATTTCCAGTAAATGATCCACCGATTCATATAGTCAGTTCAGAGTGAATCTCCTGTAAATTATCTACTGATTCATATCGTCAGGTCAGAGTGAATCTCCACTAAATATTCACTGATTCATATAGTCAGGTCAGAGTGAATCTCTAGTAAATGATTCACCCATTAATATGGTCCTATAAATTATCTAGTGATTCATAGAGTCAGGTCAGCGTGAATCTCCAGTAAATGATCAAATGATTTATATGGTCAGGTCTGAGTAAACCTCCACTAAATCAGTCACTGATTCATATGGTCAGTTCATAGTGAATTACTAGTAAACGATCCACTGACTCTTATGATCAGGTCAGAATGAATCTCCAGTAAATGATTCACCCATTCATATGGTAAGCTCTGAGTGAATCTCCATTAAATGATCCACCAATTCATATGGTCAGATCTGAGTGAATCTTCGGTAATTGACTCAGAGATTCATATGGTCAGGTCAGAGTGAATTTTTCAGTAAATGATCCATCGATTCATATAGTCAGTTCAGAGTGAATCTCCTGTAAATTATCTACTGATTCACACCAATTCATATGGTCAGATCTGAGTGAATCTCCGGTAATTGACTCAGAGATTCATATGGTCAGGTCAGAGTGAATCTCCAGTAAATGATCCACTGATTCACACCAATTCATATGGTCAGGTCAGAGTGAATCTCCAGTAAATGACTCGTATGCTCATACATTTCCCATGTTGCTGTAGCACTTAGATGAAATAAACTAGTATGGTTAAACAGCACAATCTTCTTTGTTTCCACATTTTGTTTTGTTTATTCATTTATATACAAGTTATTCATTTATACACTGTAGGCTATGGTATATTGTGTTATTTTAATTTATTTACACACTCATTAATTATCAATAGTATTCATCAGATACATTTTGGAACAGAATAAAACACACTTTTTACCTTTAGTTACTTAATTTGACTCAAATAAATGTGCAAATGTACACCGAATATGTTTACCGAAATAATATTGTATTTACCAATATCTGTATTCAGTTGTATCTTGTACTTCATCCACCGCTGATCTATGCATATGTTTGCATAAATTCATCACAACCAGCTTCACCCAGAAGCCTCTTATATAATAAGAATCTGTGTGTGTATGTGTGTGTAAGAAGCGTAAACAGCAGTCAGTGAGCAGAACGCTGAATTGATGCAAAACAACAATCCACCAGCTCATAAGCGTTGATTATACAGGCTGATCTGCTCCGACAGTGTACATAAACACAGTGGGCAGAACTCTGTGGCTGATCAAGCCCTAAATCCTCCCCCAAATAAATCTTAGCATAGATACAGTTGTCGAAATTAGTATTTTGTCCCTTTTTCAAGGATTTGCCAAATGATGTTTAAGAGAGCAAGGAAATTTTCACAGTAATTCCTGTAATATTTTTTTCATCTGGAGAAAGTCTTATTTGTTTTATTTCAGCTAGAATAGAAACAGTTTTAATTTTTTAAAAAACATTTTAAGGTCATTATTATTAGCTTTCTTTAGGAATATATACTCACCGGCCACTTTTTTAGGTACACCTTATTAGTATCGGGTTGGACCCCCTTTTGCTTTCAGAACTGCCTTAATCCGTCGTGGCATAGATTCAACAAGCTACTGGAAACATTCCTCAGAGAGTTTGCTCCATTTTGACATGATAGCATCACGCAGTTGCTGCAGATTTGTTGGATGCTCATCCATGATGCGAATCTCCCTTTCCACCACATCCCAAAGGTGCTCTATTGGATTGAGTTCTGGTGACTGTGGAGGCCATTTGAGTACAGTGAACTCATTGTCATGTTCAAGAAACCAGTCTGAAATGATTCACGCTTTATGACATGCATGTTATCCTGCTGGAAGTAGCCATCAGAAGATGGGTACACTGTGGTCATAAAGGGATGGACATGATCAGCAACAACACTCAGGTAGGTTGTGGCGTTGACACGATGCTCAATTGGTACAAATGGGCCCAAAGTGTGCCAAGAAAATATCCCCAACACCATTACACCACCACCAGCAGCCTGAACCGTTGATACAAGGCAGGATGCATCCATGCTTTCATGTTGTTGATGCCAAATTCTGACTCTACCATCCGAATGTCGCAGCAGAAATTGAGACTCATCAGATCAGGCTAAGTTTTTACAATCTTCTATTATCCAATTTAGGTGAGCCTGTGCCACTTGTAGCCTCAGTTTCCTGTTCTTACCTGACAGGAGTGGCACCCGGTGTGGTCTTCTGCTGCTGTAGCCCATCTGCCTCAAGGTTGGACGTGTTGTGTGTTCAGAGATGCTCTTCTGCAGACCTCTGTTGTAACAAGTGGTTATTTGAGTTACTGTTGCTTTTGTATCAGCTGGAACCAGTCTGGCCATTCTCCTCTGACCTCTTTTATCAACAAGGCATTTGCACCCACAGAACTGCCCTCACTGGATATTTTCTCTTTTTCTGATCATTTTCTGTAAACCCTAGAGATGGTTGTGCGTGAAAATCCCAGTAGATCAGCAGTTTCTGAAATACTCAGACCAGCCCGTCTGGCACCAACAACCATGCCATGTTCAAAGTCACTTAAATCACCTTTCTTCCCCATTCTGATGCTCGGTTTGAACTGCAGCAAATCATCTTGACCATGCCAAAATGCATTGAGTTGCTGCCATGTGATTGGCTGATTAGCAATTTGCGTTAATGAGCAGTTGGACAGGTGTACCTAATAAAGTGGCCAGTGAGTGTACATATTTTTTTTGGATTGTCTACAGAACAAGCCATCATTATGCAATGACTTGCCTAATTACAATAATTAACCTAGTTAAGCCTTTAAATGTCACTTTAAGCTGAATACTAGTGTCTCGAAAAATGTCTAGTAAAATATTATTTACTGTCATCATGACAAAGATAAAATAAATCAGTTATTAGAAATGAGTTATTAAAACTATTATGTTTAGAAATGTGTTGAAAAAGATCTTACCATTAATAAACAAATAACTAGGGGGGCTAATAATTAAGGAGGGCTAAAAATTCAGACTTCAACTTTATGTAGGAAATGTTTGCTGCTTGTATCTGTATTTGTTTTGTCCTGGTGTGAAAAATCCAAAGTCTCCAGCTTGATTGAATTTTCTGCCGAACTTCAAATGTCAGATTGTGCTCGCTCTGGTTTTCTCTGAGCGCTGAAACATCCTTGGTAACATTAAGACACGTCTTGCCTAATTAAACTGTAATTAAATTCCTACTCCAGGGGTTCTATTTTAAACACAATACAATAACGCTCGTCCTGCTCCGACACCAGAGGAAACAGCTCTTGTAAAAGTGGTTCTTGTATTAAAAAAAATGTCACATTGTGAGAATGTCCTAATGTAATCTTTTTTTGTTTTTTTTAAAGTAAATGATTCAGATGAATAGGCGACATGGTGGCTCAGTGGTTAGCACTGTCACCTCACAGCAAGAAGGTCGCTGGTTCGAGCCTCGTCTGGGTCAATTGGCATTTCTGTGAGGAGTTTGCATGTTCTCCCCGTGTTGGCGTTGGTTTCCTTCGGATGCTCCGGTTTCCCCCACAAGTCCAAAGACATGCGCTATAGGTGAACTAAATAAGCTAAATTGGCCGTAGTGTATGATTGTGAATGAGTGTGTATTGGTGTTTCTTAGTAGCTGTGTTTGATTATATTGATTGGACTTGATTAGGAAAGCCACACACCTGTCTATATAAAACACGACCTCAGACTTAAGATAATGGAGTGGCTTCACAACAACTCCATGACTGATCTTGAATGGCCCAGCCAGAGCCCTGACTTAAACCCAATTGAGCATCTCTGGAGAGATCTACAAATGGCTGTCCACCAACATGTCCACGACTATCAGTCATTTTAGGGTGGGACTTTTAATCTTTTAGGGCGGGCTATCAGTCCTTTAGAGTTGAGCTATTAGTGCTTGTCCCGTTTTTCTTCTGCTTTCATAAAATCATCACTCTTCCACCATTTTGTTAGCCAATGTTTTGTTAATCAATTGCCAAACAACTTAATCATGCACTGCCCTACAATTTTAACTCATTCTATGGCCGTTTCAGTTGGATGTATGTTACAGTATTGGAAAAAAGGGATATTCTTAACTTCTTAACTGTTTCATGCTGATTTTCACACTAAATTCTACACTAAAGAAGTAAATTAATGATTAAATAAATAAGTATATAAATAAAAGTAAATAAATAAATAAAAATAAGCAAATAAATAAAAATAAATAAATAAATAAATAAAACATTCAAAAAGTAAATAAATGAAAAAATAAATTAATAAATAAAAGTAAGCAAATATGTAAAAGTAGATAAAAATAAATAAATAATAAATAAATACATTTAAAAAGCAAATAAATGAAAAAGTAAATAAATAAATAAATAAATACAAGCAAATAAATAAAAGTAGATAAAAAAAATAAATAAATACATTTAAAAAGTAAATAAATAAAGGATAAAGTAAATAAATAAATAAATAAAAGTTAGCAAATATAAAATCGTCACTCTTCCACCATTTTGTTAGCCAATTTTTTGTTAATCAATTGGCAAACAACTCAATCATACACCGCGCTACAATTTTAACTCATTCTTGGGCCGTTTCAGTTGGATGTATGTCACGGTATGGGAAAAAAGGGATATACTTAACTTCTTAACTGTTTCATGCTGATTTTCACACTAAATTCTACACTAAAGAAGTAAATTAATGATTAAATAAGCAAATAAGTATATAAATAAAAGTAAATAAATAAAAGTAAGCAAATAAATAAAAGTAGATAAAAATAAATAATAAATAAATACATTCAAAAAGTAAATAAATGAAAAAATAAATAAATAAATAAATAAAAGTAAGCAAATATGTAAAAGTAGATAAAAATAAATAAATAAATAATAAATAAATACATTTAAAAAGTAAATAAATGAAAAAGTAAATAAATGAAAAAGTAAATAAATAAATAAATAAATAAAAGCAAATAAATAAAAGTAGATAAAAATAAATAAATAAATAAATAAATAAATAAATGAATGAATGAATGAATGAATGAATGAATGAATGAATGAATGAATGAATGAATGAATGAATGAATGAATAAATAAATGAATACATTTAAAAAGTAAATAAATGAAAAAGTAAATAAATAATTAAATAAATAAAAGCAAATAAATAAAAGTAGATAAAAATAAATAAATAAATAAATAATAAATGAATACATTTAAAAAGTAAATAAATGAAAAAGTAAATAAATAAAAGCAAATAAATAAAAGTAGATAAAAATAAATAAATAAATAAATAATAAATACATTTAAAAAGTAAGTAAATAAAGGAAGAAGTAAGTAAATAAATAAATAAAAGTAAGCAAATATAAAATCGTCACTCTTCCACCATTTTGTTAGCCAATTTTTTGTTAATCAATTGCCAAACAACTTAATCATTCACCGCCCTATTTTAACTCATTCTAGGGCCGTTTCAGTTGGATGTATGTTACAGTATGGGAAAAAAGGGATATTCTTAACTTAACTGTTTCATGCTGATTTTCACACTAAATTCTACTTCACTTCATGTTTAGCTCTTAATATGCAAAAACTGTTTGGCAATCAGAGCAGTAGGCAGCACTTGGCCACGCCCATTCAAATAGAGCATTCTGATGAGGGCTCAAAAACAGCACAGAAAATAATGAATTACTTTTAATAATGTTTTTTTTAATGTAAGAATTTTTAGTTTTAAGTGGGCCTCAGAGAACAGTACAAAATAAAAATAAAAACTAGTAGTTCATGAGCTCTTTTACAAATCCAAATCATGGTATATGTTGAAAACAGCATGCTTATATAATGAGTCTGTGCCTGATTTTTGATCTCTTGCTGTTTATGCATGAAGGCATTAAGTATGAAGATATCTCTTTTAAATAGGCTCACAGGACATTATAATTCAGCATCTAATGATCTAAAAACTCCAAAGCCAGCATTTTGAATCGCTGAGAAAGAGCTGCGGAGTTTCATGCATTTTTAAATCCAGTCATCGCAGTTTAATAAAGCATGAACACATTTATTTGGTAAGTTAAGTGATTAGATTAATTAATTTAGAAAAAAAAATTAGGCCCATGTAGGGTATTTTTGTATTTACATATTTAATATTTGCCTTAATTATATCTTTGTTTATATTTATTCACTATTCCTTACATTAATAAATCCCAGTTTTGTTGTAGGGATATTTATTCGTTATTCATTACATAAAAAATCCTCGGTTTGTTTCAGTGTATTATTTATAGTGATGTGTTTGAGTAAAATGTAACTTTTGTTTTATTCTGTATTGATATTTCTTCCAAATTTAAAATAAAACTGATCAATAATCAGATATTAATATTGTTTTTGTTTTGCAGAGGTAGATATAAAAAAAAATGTTTGAATCAATTTGTAGACAACATAATAGTCAATGAATGAAGAGTTAAAATAATCAGCATTTTGTGGAAATAACATTAAAAACAAATGAAAACATAATTGTTATTTTGATCATTTCTAATTTTAAGAAGAAAAAAAAACTTTTAACCAGTGGCGGCTGGTCAATAGAGGGCGCTGGGGCGCCACCCCCTTCAAGTTAGACCCCTTTAATATGTTAATGTTTATTATCACAAATATTCATTCATTCATTCATTTTCTTGTCGGCTTTGTCCCTTGCGGGGTCGCCACAGTGGAATGAACCACCAACTTATCCAGCACGATTTTACGCAGCGGATGCCCTTTCAGCCGCAACCCATCTCTGGGAATTTACACACACACACATTCACACTCATACACTACGGACAATTTAGCCTACCCAATTCACCTGTACTGCATGTCTTTGGACTGTGGGGGAAACCGGAGCACCCGGAGGAAACCCACGCGAACGCAGGGAGATCACAAATATTAACAAAGTAAATTGATTTAATTATAACATTCTAGCATTTATTGTAGTCATACTAACATTAATTGAAAAAAAAATGTATGAACAATATTTTTTCATATGTGTGCGGGGCGCCGGACTAATGGGTGTCTATGTAGGTACACAAACTTTTGCAATGCACGTGATATGACGATAAGCTCTAATTGGCCTGTTTTAAATTGTCTTTGGGGCGCAGCGCTCTGCGTCCCGAACCCTCCCATTTTTGTTGTTAGAACGAATCATATTTGTTTTTATATGATTGGCCTTATGTGATTGGACCATTCTCACCAAAGAGCTTAGAATGCAATTTCTCGAGATGAAGGAAAATTCTGTTGTATCTTTGCAAAGATATCCGTTCACAAGGCGTTTGGATGAAGAAAAAAAAAATCAAGGAGCTTGGACCAGATCGACCTTCCTTGCAAATTCACCAGTAGTCAAGTGATGGCGAGCGCATGTATATTCAGGGCTTTTCCAGCACTTGTTATGACAAACGGAGTTGGCTGGCAAGTTGTGATGTAAGTCACGCCTTTTACTATTTCCGTGTTTGCTGTTTCAAACAGCATGACGCAAGAGGGGCTGAATGCATTGGCCATGCTGTCAATAGAGAAGAGACTGGTGACTGAGATGACTGACTTTAACCAAAAGGTTATTGATAAATTTTCAAGCCAGAAAAAAAGGAGAGCAAAATTAATTTTCAAGTAGTGCTACTGGCAAGTGATTAGGCAACATTTGTGTTTGTGTGTGCGTGCGCGTGTTTACTGATTATCTTGATTACTTCATTACTGATAATAAACCCAAATTGAACTAAAATGAACTGATTTGTGATGCATTTATTGTATGCTTTAGTCATATTTTAGTTTTTTGATGCATCACCTGATGTGGCTTTTACGCTCTTACTTTACCAACAGTTAGATTTTTTTCTGGTGTTTGCGCGCGCCCCCCCCCCCCCCCCCCCCCACATTTTTTAACACCAGCCGCCACTGCTTTTAACATTACCAATTGCAATATATGTATTTGAAATTGAAAAGAAATGTTATCCAAATCCAGTAAATCCAGAGAAAGTGTTGGGTATTACAATCTTATACCTATCTTAATCTAAGTAAGTACGTAAGTAAGTAAGTAAGTAAATAAATAAAAGTAATAATTTAATTTTACTTTTATTCATTTAATTGCTTTTTACATTTTTCTATTTCAGGGTGTCCGGGGGGGGTCTTAATCTTAAAATGTCTTAAATTTCAAAAACAAAATACGTCTTAAATTCACTGAAATGTAGTGTTGTTGGTTTTAAATAATTTGAAACAGGTCTTAATGTTCCTCTGTCCAAGTAAAGGTACACTGAAAAAAACTATTCAAAGATGATTCCTTGGATTTACAAAAAATTTTTTAAGTGGTTGTAAACAATTTATATGGACTGAATTTAAACAAACAAATTAAGTTGAACATTACTAAATTTAATTTGTTTGCTTAAATTCAACACATAGAAATAGTTTGCAACAATTTTGCAGACATAATTTTTTTCAGTGTAGCCAATCGGGCCGACATCCATTCAATCACCTATAATCCATCTGAAGAAAATCAGGGAAGGAAAACTAAAACCAATTACACAATTCCTCATGATAATAACTGAGCAATATATCTCTTTAAATGATCTTCTATTCATACAAAAACTATCTACAAAAGTAAGAGGGAGTAGACATAATATTTATAAATAGGCATGAAACCAAATGTTTTATAACAGAAATGCATTAGGTTGAATAGAAGTTATACTCAATCAATTTGCACCAAAAGCCAACAAATATGTATTTTTGATTATGTAATTGCCTCCACATTAAATATACATGTAACAATGTTAAACTTGTCATAAAAAAAAGAAATATTGTGTTGAAAATACTGTATACAACTATAGAGTTTTCTTGTTTTGACACATTAAAGTGCCCACACTTTTTTAGCATGCGAGCTACTCGTAAAATGACCAAGTCAAAATGATCTAATATAAAAACGTAAAACATCTCCCAGGATTCTCCTTTTTCTTATATTTAAGATTGAGGTCTGCGCTGAAAGCATATGGAGTACCTTGGTCGTTCAAAATATCCCCTCATCCTATGTTAGAATGAATAGATTCTAGTTTGGACTCTAGAGGTATTGTAAATATAATTTATACATCACTTATAGTACGACAATATTCAAATATATCAATTGAGGGCTTCTGGGAGAGAGAACTCAATACAATAATTGATTGGAAGACTGTCTGGGAGAACTGTTTTGTAACTTCAAAAAACCCAGCTCACCAAATGATTCATTATAAATTAATTTTTAAGGCTTATGCCACCCTCTACTTATTATTTAAAATGAAAAGAAATTCAGACCCTTTTTGTCACCTATGTAATAACTCTACACAAGGTACTTATTTTCATATGTTCTGGGAATGTCCCCAAATTGCAAAATACTGGACCAAGGTACGAGACCTTCTATCAGAACTAATGGAAACTCAGCTCCAATGCGACCCATTGCTTTTTCTCATGCTGGACAATTCATCACTTTCCTTATCCATCAACCAAAGAAAGATTCTGTCAGTTGTTCTGACTGCTGCAAAAAAAAACAATCCTGAAACTGTGGCTGGATCCATCTGCTCCAACTGATCTATCCTGGAGGCTCTATCTACTGAACATTATTAGTTTGGAATACACCACAGCCAAAATAAATGGGGCCAGTAAAAAAACTGTACAATTTTGGTTAAATAAGAGAGAGACTGTGTCAGATATGTTTCAATCCTGATTTTGTACCTATTATTACAGTATTACTGTTTTTTATTCTATTTAATTTTTAATTTAATTTTTTAATTTTTTATTTTTTGTTGGATGGATCTCGGGCTTTGTTCAAAACCAAAATGTTCAATAAAAAAAAAAAAAAAGAATCACAAAAAAAAAAACGTAAAACATATATTTATTTATAAGCATATTGAGAATTCTGTATTTGTACAATATACAGTTGAAATCAGAATTATTAGCCCCCCCCCTGAATTCTTAGCACCCTTGTTTATTTTTTTCCCTGTTTTCTGTTTAACGGAGAGAAGATTTTTTCAACACATTTATAAACATAATAGTTTTAATAACTCATTTCTAATAACTGATTTATTTTATCTTTGTCATGATGACAGTAAATAATATTTTACTAGATATTTTTCAAGACACTTCTATACAGCTTAAAGTGACATTTAAAGGCTTAACTAGCTTAATTAGGTTAACTAGGCAGGTTAGTGTAATTAGGCAAATTATTGAATAACAATGGTTTGTTCTGTAGACTTTTATTAAAAAACCGCTTTTATTCTAGTTCAAATAAAACAAATAAGACTTTCTCCGTAAGAAAAAATATTATTAGACATACTGTGAAAATTTCCCTGCTCTGCTAAACATCATTTGGGAAATATTTAAAAAAGATAACAAAATTCAAAGGGGGGCTAATAATTCTGACTTCAACTGTATATTAATGTACCTTGCATAACTGTATGAACCCATATTGTGCAATAGACTACAACTATTTTTGTCATTACCTTACTCTAATGTCTTGCACTGAATGGAATCAGCCAGGGAAGCATAGTCTGGACAGTAGCCGCTAATAGTCAGCCTCAAGCACACTACCAAATGATCATCAGTCATGGTGGAACGATATTTGGACTTAACCGTGCCAACTTCGCTAAGTGCTGCAAAACTATAGCGGCTAACTTGGAAGTTGGCTAGGTTTTACGCACATGTGTGGTTAGTCATGCGTCAGAAAAGGTCGATTCAACTGACAAATTTCAGTGAGTATGGATGATAGTGCTGGATGATACACTATCTTTGCGATCGACCGGTAGATTGCGAACCACCTGTAGATCACGATCAGCGTATTGGACACCACTGCATTAAAGTATGTCGCTATGAAATTATTACATTTGATTTTTTTTTTGAGGCCGTTAGAAATAGTCATTAGTTTTTAACCCTGTGTAATTCGTAATGGTCTTAAAAAGTCTTAAGTTTTACTTGATGCAACCTGCAGAAACCCTGTAATTTATTTATCTATTTATTTATTATCTACTTTTATTTATTTACTTAAAATAACTTAATTTTTTTAAAGATTAAGATAGTCTTGAGATTGTAATATACTACTTTTGTACACCCACACGGAAAGTGACTAACTTAAATATACAGTATATATACTCAAGTATAATGTGAGAGCTGGGACGCAGCTAAGAAGATGTTTAATTAAACTGAATTGTATTTGTCAATTTCACGCTCTGAGACTTTCATTAATTATTAGTTATCCATTGCATTCAAAACGCACAATTATAATGGAATCACATGACATTTCACACCCCCATTGTCTGAGAAATGAGTTCATTAAACATCGCAGGGAGAATGAACCAAATCCAATACGGTTCACGCAACAGTGATCAGCAAAACGCTGCACTGTGTGTGTGTATGTATGTATATGTCTATATATACACAGTTGAAGTCAGAATTATTAGCCCCTCTGTATATTTTTTTCCTTAATTTCTGTTTCGCGGAGAGAAGATTTTTTTCAGCACATTTCTAAACAGAATAGTTTTAATAACTCATTTCTAATAAGTGATTTATTTCATCTTTGCCATGATGACAGTAAATAATATTTGACTAGATATTTTTCAGGATACTAGTATTCAGCTTAAAGTGACATTTAAAGGCTTAACTAGGTTCATTAGGTATTGTATAACAGTGGTTTGTTCTGTAGACAATCAACAAATATATATTGCTTAAGAAGGCTAATAATATTGACCTTAAAATTGTTTTTAAAAAAAATGAAAACTGCTTTTATTATAGCCGAAACAAAACAAATAAGACTTTCTCCAGAAGAGCAACATATTATAGGAAATAGTGTGAAAAATTCCTTGCTCTGTTAAACATCATTTGAGAAACATTTGTAAAACAAAACAAAAAAGCAGCGCTAATCATTTTGACTTCAACTGTATATACACTGCCTGACAAAAGTCTTGTCGTCGATCCCAGTTGTAAAAGCAACAAATAATAACTTGACTTCTAGTTGATCATTTGGAAAAGTGACAGAAGGTAGATAATCATCTGTTGAACTGCATCCCCATCATCACAAATACTGCAGAAGACCTATTGGAACCCGCATGGACCCAAGATTATCAGTCAAGTTTGGTGAAGGAAAAATCATGGTTTGGGGTTACTACAGTATGGGGGCATGCGAGAGATCTGCAGAGTGGATGGCAACATCAACAGCCTGAGGTGTCAAGACATTTGTTCTGCCCATTACATTACAAACAACAGGAGAGGGCAAATTCTTCAGCAGGATAGCGCTCCTTCTCATACTTATCAAAGTTCCTGAAAGCAAAGAAGGTCAAGGTGCTCCAAGATTGGCTAGCCCAGTCACCAGACATGAACATTATTGAGCATGTCTGGGGTAAGATGAAGGTGGAGGCATTGAAGATGATCCCAAAGAATCTTGATGAACTCTGGGAGTCCTGCAAGAACGCTTTCTTTGCCATTCCAGATGACTTAGGTTAGGTTAATTGGGTTAACTAGGCAGGTTAGGGCAATTAGGAAAGTTATTGTATAACGATGGTTTGTTCTGTAGACAATCACAAAAATATATAGCTTAAAGGGGCTAATAATTGTGACCTTAAAATGTTTTTTATGTTTTTATTCTAGCTGAAATAAAACAAATAAGACTTTTTCAAGAAGAAAAAATATTATCAGACATACTGTGAAAATTTCCTTCCTCTGTTGGGTTCCTTGCATCATTTGGGAAATATTTAAAAAAGAAAAAAAAAATTCAGAGGGTGGCTAATAATTCTGACTTCAACTGTATATATATATATATATAAATTAACTGATCATGATCTGTGGTTCACAATGTGTGTTAATAGCTGATAATTATTCCAGTCAGGCCGGGAGGTTTTCTAATAGGATATTTTTTGAATGAAGCGAGTGACACAAATTGTGCGTGTGGCATTTGAAGTATTTCTTCATGGCACCGCAAGAGTGATCTCACACAACAGCTTCAATTCAATTATCCACAAAAACGCATTGTTCCAAAGCGGCTTTACGGAGAATAGTGTCTAACAGCCTCCCTGCGAGCAAAGCCAAAGCCACAATGAACATCACAAACGCCCTGAGATGGTTAGTTGGGAAGAATGCCATTGTATCCGGCTTCAGACGCGGGGCTGTTCCTGGATTATTTCGGACCTGGAAGGTGTTTTGTGTTCCTAATGTGCAAAAAAAAAAAAAAAAAAACGGAACAAAAATCAAATGGCAATGCAACTGTTATCTGATTAAGACAACTCGCAACTAGACTGCAATGCGTGAATGCATTTGTTTTGTAGGTGTGTAATTAGCATATGTTTGTCACAGGTTTTTGAATTGGAGTGCGTGGAAATGTCTGAAAAAAGGAAGAAATATAAAAATAGTAACACTAATAATAATAGTAGTAAAAGTAGTAGTAGTAAAATTATTAATATTAGTGGTAGTAGAAGTAGTAGTAGTATTAATGATAATAATAAAAATTAACAGTAAAATAAATAATAACAAAATAATATTATTAATAATAATAATAATTATAATAAAGGAATAAAAATATAATAATAATGCAAAAAGTATAATTATAATGATAATAGTAAAAATTATGATAATATTAATAATACTAATAAAAAATCATAATGAAAATAATATTAATAAAAATAAATAAAATAATGATAATAATAAAATTAAATATAATAATAACAATAATAATGCAAATAAAAAATATAATTATGATGACAATAAAAATAAATGTAATAATAATAATAATAATAATAATAATAATAACAATAATACAACAATAATAATAATGATGATGATAATAATAATAATAAAAATTAAAGTAATAATAATAAAAATATAATAATAATAAAAATAAATAAATATAATGATGATGATGATTATGATGATGATAATAATAATAATAATAGTAATATACAAATAAATAAAATGATAATGATAACAATACTAATTATAAAAATAAATATAATAATAATAATAACAATATTAATAATAATAATAATAATAATAATAATAATAAAGTAATAATAATAATAAAAATAAATAAATATGATGATGATGATGATAATAATAATAATAATAATAATAATAATAATAATAATAATAATAATAATAATAATATTAGTAAATAAAAATGATAATAATGATGATAATCATGATAATGATAATAATTAACATATAATTGACTACAACTTCTATGTTGACAAAAAAAACGTTGTATGTAAGTATTTATTTCTGAGACTTACATGCTAAATTTTGGGAAAATCATGATTTAATGCACTTTTCCAGGTCAGATTTTTTACAATTCCTGCTTTGTTTTCTCCTAATCTCATTGAAATCTTGAGTCATTGAGGCTTTTTACTTGCTTCAAGTGACCATGAAATCAAAATTGGCAATTCAGTCACTGACATGAGATCAATAGCAAATGACTGTGATCCAATTAATTCCCAATGGACCAAATCTTGTCCAACAAGCAGTTTCACTCAATTACACATCGCAGTAGAGGAAAAAAAAGGATGTTCAGTAGATCTTTTCCAAGACAGATTTGGGAAATTCTGTATTTTACAAGTCAAACGCACACTCAAAAAAAGAATTACGATAAGGTTTATCATGAACTGTTTGTAACCTTTTGAGACACACACAAACACACAAACACGCAATATTCTGTTGACTTGCGAGCCATGCGAGCAACAGTAAAGTCTAGATGGGATACAGCTGCGTATACTTGTATCAATATAGCAAAATTTTTGTGACACTGTACAACAATTAATAATACTTTTACATTTCTGTTAAAGTTGGGTTAAGGGTTGAGGCGAGGGTAGATATTAATAAAATACAATTTAATGGGTTATTTCATTAATAATATGAATAAAACTCTCTATAAATACTGTTTTGACATTTCCTTGATGGCTGGGTTTAGGATTAGGATGAGGTTAGACGTTAATAAAATACAATTAAAGGGTAATTTAATAAATAATATAAATAATTCTCATTAATTTCTGGCCACAGCTGTATCCCTTCTAGCAACAACCCTGGTCATGGGAGCGATGGTAAAGTCTAAAATAGATACAGCTGTGGATATAAAAATCATTATAGCTAAATTTTTGTGACACTGTACAACAATTATTAATACTTTTACATTTCTTTGAAGGTTGGGTTTAGGGTTAAGGGTAGATAATTTTAAAATACAATTTAATGGGTTATTTAATAAATATTATGAATAATACTCTCTATAATTACTGTTTTGACATTACTGTGACGGGTTGGGTTTAGGACCGGGCTGGGGGTGGACGTTAATAAAATACAATTAAAGGGTAATTTAATAAATAATATAAATAATTGTTAACTTGCAGCCACAGCTGTATCCCTTCTAGCAACAAACCCAGCCATGGGAGCGACACTAAAGTCTAGAAGGGATACAGCTGTAGATATACACATCAATATTGCATAATTTTTGTGGCACTGCACAACAATTGTTCATATTTTGACATTACCATGAAGGTTGGGTTTAGGGTTGGGTGTAGACATTAATAAAATACAATTTAATTGGTAATTTAATAAATAATTTGAATAATACTTCGTATAATTACTGTTTTGACATTACTGTGAGGGTTGGGTTTAGAATTGGGATGGGGATAGATGTTAATAAAATACATTTTATTGGGCAAATAAATAAAAAAAATATAAATAATTCTCA
Source organism: Danio kyathit (assembly GCA_903798195.1). Taxonomy (NCBI): domain Eukaryota; kingdom Metazoa; phylum Chordata; class Actinopteri; order Cypriniformes; family Danionidae; genus Danio; species Danio kyathit. The sequence goes on from LR812543.1 coordinate 9,392,745, forward strand.
TTAACTTCCTGCCACAGCTGTATCCCTTTAGAAACAACCCGACCATGTCTATCCCTAAGTCTAGAAGGCATACAGATGTGGATATACACATCAGTATATCTTAATTTGTGTGACACTGTACAACAGTGATTAATATTTTTATGTTACTTTGAGGATTGGGTTTAGGGTTGAGGTAGTGGTAAAGAATTCTCATTAACTTCCGACCACAGCTGTATCCCTTCTAGCAACAACCCTGGTCATGGGAGCAACGGTAAAGTCTAAAATGGATACAGCTGTGGATATAAACATCATTAAAGCTAAATTTTTGTGACACTGTACAACAATTATTAATATTTTTACATTACTGTGAAGGTTGGGTTTAGGGTTGATGGTAGATATTAATGAAATACAATTTAATTGGTAATTTAATAAAAAAAATTGAATAATACTTCATATAATTACTGTTTTGACATTACTGTGAGGGTTGGGTTTAGAATTGGGATGGGGATAGATGTTAATAAAATACATTTTATTGGGCAAATAAATAAAAAATATAAATAATTCTCATTAACTGCCGGCCACAGCTGTATCCCCTCTAGAAACAACCCGACCATGTCTATCCCTAAGTCTAAGCTGTATCTCTTCTAGCATGGCCATTAGAGTGATGGTAAAGTCTAGAAGGGATACAGCTGCGTATGAACACATCAATATAACATATTTTTTGTGACACTGTTTTACAATGAAAGCAAAGAAGGTCAAGGTGCTCCAGCATTGGCCAACCCAGTCACCAGACATGAACTTTAGTGAGCATAAATAAATAATACATCAATATCGCATAATTTTTGTGTCTCTGTTTTACAATAATGAATATTTTTACATTACTTTCAGGATTTAGGGTTGGGGTAGACGTTAATAAAATACTATTAATGGATAATTTAATAAATAATATAAATAATTATCATTAACTTCCGGCCACAGCTGTATCCCTTCTAGCAACAACGCAAACTATCAGTAAGAAAGGGTATTCATATGCAGTCGCTACAAAAACCCTCAGGTAGTCATCAACAGAAGGACCATCACCTCAAGTGTGGAAGCAAATGTTCAGACTTTGACTGAAATTACCAAAACAAACCATTTTTTTTCAGTAGATTTACTTGCGCAGATTAATAATTCACCTTAAGAATAGCAACGTGAGCTAGCAAAAATAAAAATAAACATAGTAAATTTAAATTTCACATGGACTTTTACCATTTTCTCCTTCAGTTTAGACCAAACACTTGACATTTAACCTTCGAGCTTCATTTAAAAACAGGCAATCTGCCACAAAGCGTCCGTCGGCTGGCATATTATGGCCGAGCTTAGCATATAATCTCACCGTTTAGCATATTATCACAGCGCTTAGCATTTCGTTGCCATTTTTTCTACACGGTGTCGCTATGTTTAGCATGCAGCGTTGATGTAAGTCTCGGTTTGACCCCCTTTTGTCAGATCAACAGCTCGACACAAAACCCCCTCCGTTCATGTTGACTATTAACATTTAGCACAGACTCGGCTGTTTGTTGTGTGAAAATGTTGCTACGAGACTTTTGATTTCCTTGTCCCTTTTCTGCAGAGGTGAAAGGTGCTAATGAGCTCTCAGTAGTGATGTCATATTACCCACAAATCCCTCCGGTGCGGTCGACCTGCGGAGAGAGAGAGAAAGAGAGAGAGATTAACGTCCCACTTTCTTCAGCGCTGATAAATAAGCATGTGATTGTGATATTAGTCTGTTTCCAATAGCAACACAGAGGACTGAGCAGGTGAGATCCGGCAGGTAGACAAAAACACAGCAAAAAAGAGAGAGAGTATGTGTGTGTGTGTGTGTGTACTGGTTTTGTTGGTTTACAAGGACAGTTCTTTTTGTAATGACATGGGTATGTACTCTATTATGGTGGTTTATGAGGACATGCATGATGTCCTTGTAATTCATAATGAATAAAAATATACTTTAATTGTTCAACCTTTGTCGGGCCATATAATTGGCATTTTTTACTGAAAAAAAAAATACAAGGGTGGCATGGTGGCTCAGTGGTTAGTGTTGTCGCCTCACAGCAAGGAGGTCACTGGTTTGAGTCCTCTCTGGGCCAGTTGGCATTTCTGTGTGGAGTTTTTATGTTCTCTCCGTGTTGGCGTGGGTTTCCTCTGGGTGCTCCGGTTTCCCCCACAGTCCAAAGACATGCGGTGTAGGTCAGTTTGGTCAACTGTGTGTGTGTGAATGTGTGTGTATGGGTGTTTCCCAGTACTAAGTTGTGGCTGGAAGGGCATCCACTGCATGAAACATATGTTGGAATAGTTGGTGGTTCATTCCATTGTGGCGACCCCTGATAAATCCGAAACTAAGCTGAAGGAAAATGATTAAATGAATGTATGCACTTAATGTTTAATCGATTATCTTTAATTTTGAGTGTATATTTTTTTAAATGAATCAAGTAATATTAAGTGATTTTTTTTTAGCTGAAAGAACATTGCTTTCATCAAATTAATTAAATCTTATAAGTTACAAATTAGTACACTTGGCAAAATCTAATTGAATTAAGACACACATTTCTACTGACCTTAAATGTGTTATTACACTTTCTTTTAAGAAAACTGAACACTAGAGCAGATTTACAATAAAAATTTACTTACTGATCTCAGAGCTAGTGTTAGCATAGCTATAGCTCTCTGAGTGAAACGTCAAACATTAATGCTGATAATACAAATGCCAAGACCCAAAGCATAAGTGCTACTCTTCTGCAAGATGGTACGGTGGCCGAGAGAGCTTAACGTGCTGCAATTTAAGAAAACACATGCAATTACAAAAAACACCAGCGAATTGAGAAAGATCCTCATCCGTTTGACAGAACACATGCTGCAAATTCTCACAACGCAAACACATTTAAAAAATGCGCTGCGTTTTACACAACGCAATTAAATAAATAAAACCTACTTCGTTTTCACACAACGCAAACAAATAATTAAAACCTGCTGCATTTTCACACAACGCAAACAAATAAATAAAGCGTGCTGCATTTTCACACAACACAAACAAATAAATAAAACGTGCTGCATTTTTGCACAACGCAAACAAATAAATAAAACGTGCTGCATTTTTGCACAACGCAAACAAATAAATAAAACCTGCTGCATTTTTACAAAACGCAAACAAATAAATTAAATGTGCTGCGTTTTCCTACAATGCAAACAAATAAATAAAATGTGCTGCATTTTCTCACAACACAAACAAATAAATAAAACCTGCTGCATTTTTACAAAACGCAAACAAATAAATTAAATGTGCTGCATATTCTCACAACACAAACAAATAAAACATGCTGCGTTTTCACACAACACAAACAAATAAATAAAACATGCTGCATTTTTGCACAACGCAAACAAATAAATAAAACGTGCTGCATTTTTGCACAACGCAAACAAATAAATAAAACGTGCTGCATTTTTGCACAACACAAACAAATAAATAAAACCTGCTGCATTTTTACAAAACGCAAACAAATAAATTAAATGTGCTGCATATTCTCACAACACAAACAAATAAAACATGCTGCGTTTTCTCACAACGCAAACAAATAAATAAAACGTGCTGCATTTTTGCACAACGCAAACAAATAAATAAAACGTGCTGCATTTTTGCACAACGCAAACAAATAAATAAAACGTGCTGCATTTTTGCACAACGCAAACAAATAAATAAAACCTGCTGCATTTTTACAAAACGCAAACAAATAAATTAAATGTGCTGCGTTTTCCTACAATGCAAACAAATAAATAAAATGTGCTGCATTTTCTCACAACACAAACAAATAAATAAAACCTGCTGCATTTTTACAAAACGCAAACAAATAAATTAAATGTGCTGCATATTCTCACAACACAAACAAATAAAACATGCTGCGTTTTCACACAAAACCAAACAAATAAATAAAACATGCTGCGTTTTCTTACAATGCAAACAAATAAATAAAATGTGCTGCATTTTCTCACAACAAAAACAAATAAAACATGCTGCGTTTTCACACAACACAAACAAATAAATAAAACATGCTGCATTTTTGCACAACGCAAACAAATAAATAAAACGTGCTGCATTTTTGCACAACGCAAACAAATAAATAAAAACGTGCTGCATTTTTGGCACAACACAAACAAATAAATAAAACGTGCTGCATTTTTGCACAACGCAAACAAATAAATAAAACCTGCTGCATTTTTACAAAACGCAAACAAATAAATTAAATGTGCTGCATATTCTCACAACACAAACAAATAAACATGCTGCGTTTTCACACAAAACCGAACAAATAAATAAAACATGCTGCGTTTTCTTACAATGCAAACAAATAAATAAAATGTGCTGCATTTTCTCACAACAAAAACAATTAATGAAATGTGCTGCACTCTCACAATGCAAACAAATAAACAAAACCTGCTGCGTTTTCACACAGCGAAAACAAATGAATAAAACGTGCTGCATTTTCACATAGCGCAAACAAATAAATAAAACATGCTGCATTTTTGCACAACACAAACAAATAAATAAAACCTGCTGCATTTTTACAAAACGCAAACAAATAAATTAAATGTGCTGCATATTCTCACAACACAAACAAATAAAACATGCTGCGTTTTCTCACAACGCAAACAAATAAATAAAACGTGCTGCATTTTTGCACAACGCAAACAAATAAATAAAACGTGCTGCATTTTTGCACAACGCAAACAAATAAATAAAACCTGCTGCATTTTTACAAAACGCAAACAAATAAATAAAACCTGCTGCATTTTTACAAAACGCAAACAAATAAATAAAACCTGCTGCATTTTTACACAACGCAAACAAATAAATTAAATGTGCTGCGTTTTCCTACAATGCAAACAAATAAATAAAATGTGCTGCATTTCTCACAACACAAACAAATAAATAAAACCTGCTGCATTTTTACAAAACGCAAACAAATAAATTAAATGTGCTGCATATTCTCACAACACAAACAAATAAAACATGCTGCGTTTTCACACAAAACCAAACAAATAAATAAAACATGCTGCGTTTTCTTACAATGCAAACAAATAAATAAAATGTGCTGCATTTTCTCACAACAAAAACAAATAAAACATGCTGCGTTTTCACACAACACAAACAAATAAATAAAACATGCTGCATTTTTGCACAACGCAAACAAATAAATAAAACGTGCTGCATTTTTGCACAACGCAAACAAATAAATAAAACGTGCTGCATTTTTGCACAACGCAAACAAATAAATAAAACCTGCTGCATTTTTACAAAACGCAAACAAATAAATTAAATGTGCTGCGTTTTCCTACAATGCAAACAAATAAATAAAATGTGCTGCATTTTCTCACAACACAAACAAATAAATAAAACCTGCTGCATTTTTACAAAACGCAAACAAATAAATTAAATGTGCTGCATATTCTCACAACACAAACAAATAAAACATGCTGCGTTTTCACACAAAACCAAACAAATAAATAAAACATGCTGCGTTTTCTTACAATGCAAACAAATAAATAAAATGTGCTGCATTTTCTCACAACAAAAACAAATAAAACATGCTGCGTTTTCACACAACACAAACAAATAAATAAAACATGCTGCATTTTTGCACAACGCAAACAAATAAATAAAATGTGCTGCATTTTTGCACAACGCAAACAAATAAATAAAACGTGCTGCATTTTTGCACAACACAAACAAATAAATAAAACGTGCTGCATTTTTGCACAACGCAAACAAATAAATAAAACCTGCTGCATTTTTACAAAACGCAAACAAATAAATTAAATGTGCTGCATATTCTCACAACACAAACAAATAAAACATGCTGCGTTTTCACACAAAACCGAACAAATAAATAAAACATGCTGCGTTTTCTTACAATGCAAACAAATAAATAAAATGTGCTGCATTTTCTCACAACAAAAACAAATTAATGAAATGTGCTGCACTCTCACAATGCAAACAAATAAACAAAACCTGCTGCGTTTTCACACAGCGAAAACAAATGAATAAAACGTGCTGCATTTTCACATAGCGCAAACAAATAAATAAAACATGCTGCATTTTTGCACAACACAAACAAATAAATAAAACCTGCTGCATTTTTACAAAACGCAAACAAATAAATTAAATGTGCTGCATATTCTCACAACACAAACAAATAAAAACATGCTGCGTTTTCTCACAACGCAAACAAATAAATAAAACGTGCTGCATTTTTGCACAACGCAAACAAATAAATAAAACGTGCTGCATTTTTGCACAACGCAAACAAATAAATAAAACCTGCTGCATTTTTACAAAACGCAAACAAATAAATAAAACCTGCTGCATTTTTACAAAACGCAAACAAATAAATAAAACCTGCTGCATTTTTACACAACGCAAACAAATAAATTAAATGTGCTGCGTTTTCCTACAATGCAAACAAATAAATAAAATGTGCTGCATTTTCTCACAACACAAACAAATAAATAAAACCTGCTGCATTTTTACAAAACGCAAACAAATAAATTAAATGTGCTGCATATTCTCACAACACAAACAAATAAAACATGCTGCGTTTTCACACAAAACCAAACAAATAAATAAAACATGCTGCGTTTTCTTACAATGCAAACAAATAAATAAAATGTGCTGCATTTTCTCACAACAAAAACAAATAAAACATGCTGCGTTTTCACACAACACAAACAAATAAATAAAACATGCTGCATTTTTGCACAACGCAAACAAATAAATAAAACGTGCTGCATTTTTGCACAACGCAAACAAATAAATAAAACGTGCTGCATTTTTGCACAACGCAAACAAATAAATAAAACCTGCTGCATTTTTACAAAACGCAAACAAATAAATTAAATGTGCTGCGTTTTTCCTACAATGCAAACAAATAAATAAAATGTGCTGCATTTTCTCACAACACAAACAAATAAATAAAACCTGCTGCATTTTTACAAAACGCAAACAAATAAATTAAATGTGCTGCATATTCTCACAACACAAACAAATAAAACATGCTGCGTTTTCACACAAAACCAAACAAATAAATAAAACATGCTGCGTTTTCTTACAATGCAAACAAATAAATAAAATGTGCTGCATTTTCTCACAACAAAAACAAATAAAACATGCTGCGTTTTCACACAACACAAACAAATAAATAAAACATGCTGCATTTTTGCACAACGCAAACAAATAAATAAAACGTGCTGCATTTTTGCACAACGCAAACAAATAAATAAAACGTGCTGCATTTTTGCACAACACAAACAAATAAATAAAACGTGCTGCATTTTTGCACAACGCAAACAAATAAATAAAACCTGCTGCATTTTTACAAAACGCAAACAAATAAATTAAATGTGCTGCATATTCTCACAACACAAACAAATAAAACATGCTGCGTTTTCACACAAAACCGAACAAATAAATAAAACATGCTGCGTTTTCTTACAATGCAAACAAATAAATAAAATGTGCTGCATTTTCTCACAACAAAAACAAATTAATGAAATGTGCTGCACTCTCACAATGCAAACAAATAAACAAAACCTGCTGCGTTTTCACACAGCGAAAACAAATGAATAAAACGTGCTGCATTTTCACATAGCGCAAACAAATAAATAAAACATGCTGCATTTTTGCACAACACAAACAAATAAATAAAACCTGCTGCATTTTTACAAAACGCAAACAAATAAATTAAATGTGCTGCATATTCTCACAACACAAACAAATAAAACATGCTGCGTTTTCTCACAACGCAAACAAATAAATAAAACGTGCTGCATTTTTGCACAACGCAAACAAATAAATAAAACGTGCTGCATTTTTGCACAACGCAAACAAATAAATAAAACCTGCTGCATTTTTACAAAACGCAAACAAATAAATAAAACCTGCTGCATTTTTACAAAACGCAAACAAATAAATAAAACCTGCTGCATTTTTACACAACGCAAACAAATAAATTAAATGTGCTGCGTTTTCCTACAATGCAAACAAATAAATAAAATGTGCTGCATTTTCTCACAACACAAACAAATAAATAAAACCTGCTGCATTTTTACAAAACGCAAACAAATAAATTAAATGTGCTGCATATTCTCACAACACAAACAAATAAAACATGCTGCGTTTTCACACAAAACCAAACAAATAAATAAAACATGCTGCGTTTTCTTACAATGCAAACAAATAAATAAAATGTGCTGCATTTTCTCACAACAAAAACAAATAAAACATGCTGCGTTTCACACAACAAAAACAAATAAATAAAACGTGCTGCATTTTTGCACAACGCAAACAAATAAATAAAACCTGCTGCATTTTTGCACAACGCAAACAAATAAATAAAACGTGCTGCATTTTTGCACAACGCAAACAAATAAATAAAACCTGCTGCATTTTTACAAAACGCAAACAAATAAATTAAATGTGCTGCGTTTTCCTACAATGCAAACAAATAAATAAAATGTGCTGCATTTTCTCACAACACAAACAAATAAATAAAACCTGCTGCATTTTTACAAAACGCAAACAAATAAATTAAATGTGCTGCATATTCTCACAACACAAACAAATAAAACATGCTGCGTTTTCACACAAAACCAAACAAATAAATAAAACATGCTGCGTTTTCTTACAATGCAAACAAATAAATAAAATGTGCTGCATTTTCTCACAACAAAAACAAATAAAACATGCTGCGTTTTCACACAACACAAACAAATAAATAAAACATGCTGCATTTTTGCACAACGCAAACAAATAAATAAAACGTGCTGCATTTTTGCACAACGCAAACAAATAAATAAAACGTGCTGCATTTTTGCACAACACAAACAAATAAATAAAACGTGCTGCATTTTTGCACAACGCAAACAAATAAATAAAACCTGCTGCATTTTTGCACAACGCAAACAAATAAATAAAACCTGCTGCATTTTTACAAAACGCAAACAAATAAATTAAATGTGCTGCATATTCTCACAACACAAACAAATAAAACATGCTGCGTTTTCACACAAAACCGAACAAATAAATAAAACATGCTGCGTTTTCTTACAATGCAAACAAATAAATAAAATGTGCTGCATTTTCTCACAACAAAAACAAATTAATGAAATGTGCTGCACTCTCACAATGCAAACAAATAAACAAAACCTGCTGCGTTTTCACACAGCGAAAACAAATGAATAAAACGTGCTGCATTTTCACATAGCGCAAACAAATAAATAAAACATGCTGTGTTTTTACACAACACAAACAAATAAATAAAACGTGCTGCACTGGATTTTCTTAAATTTATTAAAAAATTAATGAATCAATCACTCTGTACATCCAGCCAGTACAAAATCAGTAACCTAAGTAAACATTATTTGACTTTATTTTATTTAAAGATAAAATATCTGAATACAATTGCATTCATTCATTCATTCAATATATAAATAAATAGATATACAAGAAAAGACAACAGGTTTCAAAATAACAGCCCTTTCACACTGAAATATTGACTTTATTTTAATTACATATTTAAAAGAACTAGAATTGTCAACATACATTTGTTTATGTACTTTATTCAGCAACATTAGCACCTCCCCCAAACACACCTTGACGAATCACAGCCTGTCCTTCAGCTAAAGCCCCTCCTACTTTTAAAGCTGCGGTGCAGTGTGAGCTGTTAAATCTGTGCTGTCAGCTTTTAAGACTGTCTTAACGCTTCATTAACAGTAAACAAGTTTGTCTCAGCCTCTTTTTTATGCGTTAGTAGTTTGTGGTCCAGGCGCTAGTTTGGACGAGGCTCGTGTGTGTGTGTGTGTGTGTGTGTGTGTGTGTGTGTGTATGTGTGGTTCAGGATATGATAAATGAGTCTTTATGACAGTAGCTGTGCTAAACTGCTTCCCTCCACTGCTGTGATGACAAAGTGATTAATATTCCTAAAGCATTGAGCTAATTTATCACCATCATGTGTGTGTGTGCGCGTTTAGTGTGGACTTTGGAAAATGTTAGTTGACGTGAAACACTTTATGCCGTAACAAACAAATATAGGACTAAATGGAGTGTTTTGGAGCCCTGGAGAAGTTTTGACACTTTTGTTCAGTTTCTTATAGAAATATGTTCATGGTTAAAGTTTGATGACACCGTATTAAACACAAACTGTACTATACAGTATACATGTTTTTTAATTTTTTTTTTTGTATTTTTGTAATAATTAATAATAGTTAATGGCCGTTTAGGAACTGAGACTCAAACCTGCAGTCTCCCAAGTAAAGTTTTTGACAGACACCTTGTGGTTAGTTTTTTACAGATGTACAAAACACCACTTGAAATCAGGAACACGTGCTCGATTGAGGCTGTCCGGTGGGCATATGTGAAACTTAACAAGGGCCATTTTCAATCTTTGCTTGGGAGTCCTTGACTTCACTTGCTATATATAAAAATCTCAAATTATAGCTAAAATCTTCTACACCAAGTAAATAAATAATTAAACAAATGAACCAAAATATGTTAACACACAAACATCATTCCTGCGCATTTTTCATCAGATTGCATAGAACTAAATAATCCTAAGATTAAACAGTTTACTTTGTCTTATATGTGCCTAGATAAACAGACAAACAATCATAAAATTCCTGTTTTGTCCACAAATTGAAAGTATCAATCAATCAATCAATCAATCAATCAATCAATCAATCAATCAATCAATCAATCAATCAATCAATCAATCAATCCATCAATCCATCAGTCCATCAATCAATCAACCAATCAACCAATCAATCAATCAATCAATCAATCAATCAATCAATCAATCAATCAGTTATTCAACCAACTAACCATTCATTCATTCAACCAACCAATCTATCAATCAATTACAAACCAGCCAACTACATATTCATTCATTCATTCATTCATTCAACCAAGCAACTAATCATTTATTCATTCATTCAACCAACCAACCAACAAGTCAATCAATCAACTAATTCATTTGTTCGTTCATTTATTTAATTATTAATTTATTCAACCATTCAATCAATCAGTCAATCAACCAACTAATCATTCATTTATTCAACCAACTAATTCATTCATTTGTTCATTCATTCTTTCATTCAACCGACCAACCAACAACTAAATATTCATTCAGCCAATCAATAAATTAATCAACCAAATAATCATTCAAACAAACCAACCAACCAACGAATCGTTTGTTCATTCATCCATTCGTTCATTCAACCAGCCAACCAACCAACTAAATATTCATTCATTCATTCACCGAATCAATCAACTAATCATTCATTTATTTATTCATTTATTCATTTAACCGACCAACCAACAACTAATTAAACTAGTTAATCAACTCATTCATTCAATTAATCATTTATTCAACCATTCAATCAATCAGTCAATCAACCAACTAATCATTCATTTATTCAACCAACCAATTAATCAACTAATCAATCAATCAAATAATTCATTAATTCATTTGTGCACTCATTCAGTCATTCATCTGACCAACCAACCAACAACTAAATATTCATTCAGCCAATCAATAAATCAACCAAATAATCATTCATTTATTCAACCATCCAACCAATCAATCAATCAATCAATCAATCAATCAATCAATCAATCAATCAACTAATGATTCATTTATTTATTCATTTATTCATTTAACCGACCAACCAACAACTAATTAAACTAGTTAATCAACTCATTCATTCATTCGTTCATTCATTCAATTATTCAACCATTCAATCAATCAGTCAATCAACCAACTAATCATTCATTTATTCAACCAACCAATTAATCAACCAACCAATCAATCAATCAATCAAATAATTCATTAATTCATTTGTGCACTCATTCAGTCATTCAACTGACCAACCAACCAACAACTAAATATTCATTCAGCCAATCAATAAATCAACAAAATAATCATTAATTTATTCAACCAACCAATCAATCAATCAATCAATCAATCAATCAATCAACTAATGATTCATTTATTTATTCATTTATTCATTTAACCGACCAACCAACAACTAATTAAACTAGTTAATCAACTCATTCATTCATTCATTCATTCATTCATTCAATTATTCATTTATTCAACCATTTATTCAATCAGTCAATCAACCAACTAATCATTCATTTAATCAATCAATCAATCAATCAAATAATTCATTAATTTATTTGTGCACTCATTCAGTCATTCAACTGACCAACCAGCCAACAACTAAATATTCATTCAGCCAATCAATAAATCAACCAAATAATCATTCATTTATTCAACCATCCAACCAATCAATCAATCAATCAATCAATCAATCAATCAATCAATCAATCAATCAATCAATCAACTAATTAATTCATTCGATTATCCATTAATTCAACCATACAATCAATCAATCAATCAATCAATCAATCAATCAATCAAGTCATTCATTCATTCATTCAGTCAGCCAACCAACCAATCAACAATTCAATCAGTCAACTATATACAGTATTTTAGTTCAAATAATGAAATCATAATCAGTAAATGATGAATAATCAGTGAACTAACTACATTTTTAAACCTCTAATGAGTAAAAAAATAAACAAGCTATATAATTGCCCATAAATAAGGAAACCCAACATATTTCTCTACACATTCTAAAATGAATATGTAAAAAATGTAAATAATCTGAGGTACAGGCAGGTCTAACAATCAGCGTAAATCAATCAGAGTCCTTCATTTATTCACACAGTTTCTCGGTTTTCCACAGACGTACAAGACACCAGTTGAATCCTAAAAACACAGCTTCAAATTGAGGCCGTCTGAAAAATATCAATAGTGATTAAAACATGCAGATCAAGGGTCATTTTGAGTCTCTTCTCCGGAGTTCTTGACATGCGAACACCGTTTGTCCTTTGTCCCCCGAGCAGATAGAAGTATCGATTCCTACCCCTCTCTCTTTATTTTGGGCGGGGTGGTGGGGGGTTCACCAAATGTCAATTGTGCCAGGTTTCAAACCAGCCCAAGAATCGTTCATGAATAATGCACAAAAGCAAGAGAGGGAATTATCCGGTTTGGTTTCAGCACGGGGGAAAAGAGGATCCTCACCTGGAGGTGTGAAAAGGAGCCTGCGGGATGGAACGGCGAGGTCCAAAATGTCAGGGCGGGTTGTGTTGACGGTGGGGGGGGGGCTCTCTGACATGTTCAGCGGGCTCCGAGCGAATCCAGCCGCTGAATAGGAGAACGACTGTAATTATTCTACTGCTCCAGTTTTCATGAGCGAGGAAGGCCATTAATTCTGAGAGACATTCAGGCACTGTCCCACTGCGCCCCCAGAGAGAGAATGAGAATAAAGAGAGAGGGAGAAAAATGGTATACAAAGCTTTCGGCTTTGACAATGGCATGCAGGCACATTAGGAGCTGGTGCGGCGTATTTAAAACTGAAAGGATCCCGCGTGACAGTCAGCCTCCATTTTTCATCGGACAATGTGTGGTATTCCGGAGTGGTCGCAATGCAGATGAGACATTATGGCTGTTAAAATTAAGGAACGCATTAATTGAGATGCCACAACGGTGTGTGTTGGAATCTGCCAGGCATGACAGAAGCAAGCAAGAGGATCAGATTTAGATAAATAACCCTTTGCCTTGGTACTCTAGAGGACAATATATAATAGACGTAAAGGCAACACAAGAAACTATTAAGGCCTATTCTAACCAAGCACTATAACTATAAGTTTACTATAAGTTCTACACTGATGAACGATAAAAATGGGATTTTTAGTTCATGCTTTTCATTTGACCTTCTTTATAACTATAAATATATGTACGGGTATACTGATGAATTATAAAAATGTTTTTTTTTTTATCTTTGCTATTCTGGGTACCACCAGAAGCCATGAGTTTTGAGATCTTAACGGGACAAAAGGAGATGGGTCTGAAATATGGGAGACTTTCTGGAAAAACGGGAGTGTTGCGTTAGTAGCTGGTTAGCGATGATATCATGGAGAAGGGGATTCTAACCAATATCAAAATAGATTACTGTACCTTCATTCCAAACATGCTGGGATGTTTCAACCAAAATTTGGGCCAATCGTTGGGTTCAATTGCATTCAAAAATCACATCATTTTCTTGCTTAGTAATGGGGTTGATATCACTGCTATATTTCATAACAGATTAACAGCACTGATAAACCTATTATCATATCGTTGGGGCAACTGTTGCCTTAAGGTTAGAGAGTTGGACTTGAGATCCAAAGGCTGCAGGTTATCTTTGCTATTCTGGGTACCACCAGAAGCCATGAGTTTTGAGATCTTAAAGAGCAGGCGTCATTCTATTAAGACAGAAGGTTGGTTATATAAGGGTATATACCGTAGCTGGTCTATTTAGAGCATTTTAGATAAGAAATATGTTATGTCCAATATGGAATTTAACAGGGAGCCAGTGCATGGAAGATAAAATTGGGGTGATTATGATCTTATTATCTTGACCTGGTAAAAACTCTGGCAGCTGCATTCTGCACTAACTGAAGTTTATTAACATCAGATGCATTACAACCAGTGAACAGAGCATTACAGTAATCCGGTCTAGATGTCATAAAATCATGAACTAGCTTTTCTGAATCTGAGATAGATCGCATATTTCTTAGTTAAGCAATATTTCTGAGATAAAAGAAACTTGTTTTTGTGGCATAGGAGATGTGATATTCAAAAGTTTTGTTGCTGTCTAATGTAACACCCAGATTTTTTATGGTAGAACTAATACTAACATTGAATCCTTCCAATTGCAGGTCGAGTTGGGAGATCTGCTGTGTACAGGATTTTGTCTCAATTTAGTTTATTTTTATAGGCAAGGCAAGTTTATTTATCTAGCACATGTCATACACAATGGTAATTCAAAGTGCTTTACATAAACATTATACAATAATTTGCTAGACTGGCTTGTCATGTATTATATCATTCTTTCCCATGGTATAACCCATTGTTTTTCTAGTCATTATTTTTACTTAATATTTGAAAAGAGGGCTTAACATCCAAGCAGAAAGTCTCCACAATGTCATCTGCAGCTTTAAATTCACTGGACCCTTCATATTTCAATGGATTCTGACTGGCCGTCAGTTTTTTATCATTTGTTAGATATAAAAAAAATTCTAAAAGTGATCCCAACAGTATCGATTCTCTACATATTTTTTGTTATACCTGTGGTTTGAACTCTACTGTTTACATTCTGAATAATTTTCAAGACTCTATCTGTGTCGTTTTCTTTATAGTTATCGTGCTTGGTGTGAACAGGCCTTTAGGAGAGATGGTATATGTTTCTGAATACAGTGGTAGAGGGGAGGATAATTGGTTAGTTCTGGATGAAGTAAAAAGTGAGTGATGGGTTAAGGATGTAAATCCACACTCAATCTCTTATTATTAACCCATTATCATATCATTAACTCAGTTGTCAGTGGAGCAGAGTGATGAATGAGTGATGTGTAAGTGATAAGATTAAATGGAAACCTTTCGCTCATTACCGATTACTTTACCTCATCATTAAACCAACATTCTATCATTAACCCAGTGAGCGATTGGGGTAGAAGAATTAATTATGTGCCATTTTAATTTTAAAATGGCACTTTCGAATAAAAACACTCCTCGTCCACACCGGTGTTGCTATTGAGTTAGAGAAAACCCATCTCTGTCCAAACTATACAACCTATAATGCACATATTACGTGACCATTCAAACTGTACTTGCAGTTTACTGGTTATGTATTGGTCCAAAAACTAGTCAAGAAGTTATTGTCGCTAGCCACGCCTCCAAGTTTGTGTTTTAGTCCATCTACATTGAAATCGCTAGCATTTTCAAAACACTATTTTTGGCAAGATGGCGGAGGAATGTAAAAAAAAAAAAACACACTGGTGTAAATGACAGCTATGCTAGTGGTTGTAAGCTCCTAATCTTATAACAGATTACTTCAGCCAAGCTTTAACCAATTATCCTGGCACAGTTCCCAAATGGGTGATGTGATGGACTAGTAATGGTTAATAATATGATCGGTTGGAAACCCGCTATTTGCTTTACCTCATCTTTAACCCATTATCCATAAACACAGTTAGTAATAGGGTTGAGTGTAGGGCTAGTGAAGTTTTGGAGTATTGAAGTTTTGGGTTGGTGAGGACGTCAAGTACAAACCCTTGTTCAGTCTCATAATGGATTACTCCTTCGTTAACCCATTATCCTAGCATTAACCTAATTAGCAATGAGGCAGAGTGATGGATTAGTGATAAAATCAGGTGATGGGTTGTTGGTGAGATTGGAAACCCTTGCTTAATCTCTAAAAACTCATCATTAATCAATTACTTTTTCACCAAGCAATTTTGGTTTGGATTAAGGGATGGAATAGCATAAGGTTAAGGAAAAATTATCGTCACGAGTTAGACTGGTTGAGGATCCCTCCTTTATTGCATAAACAATTACTGTGGTGGAGTAATGGTTTACAGATAGGTTAGCTGAGATAATGATAAGTAACCAGTGATGTAAACCCATCACTCCTGCTCCATTTAACTCCACTTGCTCCATATTATTATACATCCTGTTTAACCCATCAACATCATCCTAACATTAAGACAGCTAGTTGTGGTGTAGTATGGTGACATTTGTAAGGATTGGTCATGATATTGGTTGGAAACTCTTGTTCATTCTTATAACAGATTACTTTACCTCGTCATTAACCCATTATCCAATCATTTACTCAGTTAACTTTGGGATAGTGCAATGGAGTAGTGTAGAGTTAGCAATGATGTTAGTACATAACTGGCAACATTTGTCTTCGAAATTCCGGGAGACTTGCATGGGGTTGGGTGGTGTGTGTTTGTCTGAGAAACAGACAGATAACACAGCTGAGAACCGGGTTAGTAACTGTACAGTGGACCGGGTTTCATGTGGCCACTGCCATCGGATACCCTACCAATGTTGGCGACCAGGGCTGTTACAGACTGTACCACAAAGCTGAGGACCGGGGACAGAGCGAAATTACGGGAGTTTTCTGGGAGAAATAACAAAACGGGAGGGTGGTGGGAAATGGGTCTGAAATACGGGAGACTCTCGGGAAAAATGGGAGTGTTGGCAGGTATGCGTTAGTAGCTGGTTAACGATGATATATAGAGCAGGGTATTCTTTTTTTTTTTAAATAATTTTTTTAGGGGTTTTTACCTTTAATGGACAGGACAGTGGAGATAGGCAGACAGGAAAGTGTGGGGAGCAGAGATAGGGGAAGGATCGGCAAAGGACCTCGAGCCGGGAATCGAACTCGGGTCGCCGCGAGCACCTTGGTGCTATGTGTCGACGCACTAACCACTAGGCTATTGGCGCCGACAGAGCAGGGTATTCTAACCAATCTCAAAACAGATTACAGTGCCTTCACTCCACAAATGCTGGAATGTTTCAACCCAAATTTAGGCCAAACATAAACAAACCCAATCGTTTGGGTTCCATTGCATTCAAAAATCGCATAATTTCTTGCTTAGTAATGGAGTTGAGAAATGGATTAGTGTAGGGTTAGTGATGAATTCAAGAGTTTTATTATTGAACAGATATCACTGCTATATTTCATAACAGATTAACTGCGCTGATAAACCTGTTATCCTATCATTAGGGCAAATGTTGCCTAAAGGTTAGAGAGTTGGACTTGAGATCTGAAGGTTGCAGGTTTAAGTCCCAGCACCGGCATGGTTTATATGTGCAACGCCATTGATGTGATCCAAACTCTGTTCAGATATGATGCTAACCACAGAGCACTTCTAGAGGTATCCATAATCCTGGACCAGGCCGTATCCTGAGAAGATGCTGTGGTGGTGTTAGAGGAGTGGAGAGCATGAGACTGATTCCTGAAAGACCCCAGTGACAGACGAGTCTTAGCATTGATCCCGTTGTCCAGCCTAAACACCTGCTGGTGACCTACTCACACCTGCAGCTCGGCACAAGATGTTTGACCAGAGGAGAAATGGTAGTTTCCAACTGTGCCTTCACTTTCGTCAACTGATGATTTTTTGTTCACCTGCCATTGTCGCCACTGACTTGCTTGGTATGGGACTTGTGGAGTTGCACATCTATGGATTTGCACTTGGTCTGCAGCGTTTGGACTTTCAGCAGTGAAATTTAAGCCACACTGAACTGAACTTCAACTCTGAAAACTGGACCAACACAGTTTCAATTTAGTAGAACTTTGATGTTAAGCTGCTTTGACACAATCTACATTGTAAAAGCGTTGTAGAAATAAATACATTATAGGTGGGTGCAGTGAATAACCAGCACTTTCTACTAACCTCAATATCTGTTGAGCAAGGAACCGAACCCCCAACTGCTCCTCGGGCAGACCGTGAATTCATAGTGTCTGCTAAATGCTAAATATAATGTAATGGCTATCCAAATGGAGCATAGTGATGGATTGGTGTAGGGTAAGTGATGGATAAGTGAAAAGACTACAATATTTAATAACAGATTACCTGCGCCCATTATCCCATCATTAACCCAGTTACCAATGGGGTAGAGTGATGGATTGAGGTGGAGTTAAGTTATAAATCAAGTAGTTGGTTAGCACTGAGATTGAGTAGGGATCTAAACGCAATCTCATAAAAGATTACTGTACTTCAGCCTTAACCCATTATCCAATCATTAACCCACTTATCAGTGTGGTAGAGTGATTGATTAATGTAAAGTAAAGAGGGATTACAATTAATCTCATAAAAGATCACTGTACTTCAACTTTAGTGCTATTATCCTATCATTAACCTAGTTAGCAATGGCAACCCCAATAAGGTAGAGTGAGGGATTAGTGGTTAACGATGAATTCAAGCAACAGGTTATAGAAGAGATTGAATGGAAGATCTCGCTATTTTTCCTAACCTATTAATTGCTCTCATAACTAGCCCATTATCATGTAAGAAATGGGACAGAATGATGGGCTAGTGTAGGATTAGTGCACTAGTTCAGTCAAAAAACGCTCGCTATAGTTATGAAGTGACGTGCGTCTGTCCAATACAGCATGAGCTGCGCAGAGCGTGAGTCACCTGACAGTGGCAAGAGCAGCCGAATACATTTAAATATGTTTGTAGAAATGTTTTTTTGTACAATGCACTGATATCATTATTAGGGATGCAACGATTAACCGATTTCACTATTAACTGCGCTTTAATTCGTCATGGTTAATTAATCGTAAAGGCATCTCTAAGCCACATTTCTGCATTTCTGTTCTGCCGCACGAAACGAAACTGCTGAATAAAGTTAAGCCAAGTTGCCAACTGTGCGCTAGTTTAAAGTTCCGAGCTTGTCCACTGAAGCTAATACGCACGCACACTGTAATATCTATAGCCGCGGGACGTTCCCATATCACGTCTTTCCCGCGCGCAAGTTTGTTATGTCGTAAGAATATAAGCCAATATGCGGGCGCAAGCGGAGCAACGCGCTCACGGCTGTCTGGGCGCACGCAGTAGAAGACATCTCATGCTGTAACGGTGAGAGTTGTGCTTAGCTTTCAGTGCAATGTAAACAAAAGACATGTTAGACGAACTATTATTAAAATGATTATGCATGTATGAACACAGATGATAACAACAACAGTTAATCTAAATATTGGCGCCGACCTTCATAACAATTATTATTATATTATTTTCTCCCGTTCCTCTCTATAAACACACACATAATTTAATTGTGAAGCCCTAAAACCACAGAAAAACCTTCAGCATAAAAACTATTACTAATGAAAATGCCTTTTAAAGGTTTTTTATTATTAGTTAGGGATGTCCAGATCTAAATCTAGCTAATGTAAAGCTTAAATTTACATTAGACGTGATAACTTGATTATTCTTCACACTATATAATCGTACAACCAAAATCTATAATTGTTGCATCCATAATTGTTATGCAGTTCAAAACATAACATATGAACGTATCTGGATGTAGAAGAAGCCTACTTAAGCAATGCACTGATTTTGTTGTGCTGTGAAATACAACATTTGAATGTTTGTTAAAAAAAAACTTATTGTACAATGCAGTGATATTATATAGTTTCAAAATACAATATATTAACATTTTAATGTAGACAAATACAACGTGGGTGTCTAAAGGAGCAAAAATACATAATTGGCTCTTAAATGCAGTTGTGTCATCATTTATATTGCAAGTCATATCTCTCCGGCCCTTTGTTTGGGATGCTTTTCATGAACTGGCCCCTGTGACAAACTAATTGAATAGCCCTGTCCTAAACCCTTGGGCGCTTAAAAACTACACAGTTGAAACTTTGATCACATTGCATTCTGGGATAAATATAGGTGCTGAAGTGGACATATGAAACTGTCTCACTCCTTCGGTCAAAATCGAAGGACCAAGGGTATGTCCATGTAAGCTTCCCTTATTTACTTGGTGAAGTGGAACACACTTCAAAATGGCGTTGAGGATTCCCCTGAGGGATCAAGGGATAGGAACTTTACGAACGTGTGTCTATACGTGGTTTGGAACGCAGCCCAAATGTTGGGTTAGTGATGAGGCAGATGGTCTGTGATCTTACAGAGTAAGCTGTTTTTATAATTGCAATGAGGCAAATTGATTGGCTAGTGATGAGAGAGTAATGGTAGGTAATGAGGCGCAGTAATTAAAGCTAGTTAAAGAGCAGGTCATGTGGCTTTTTGAAAAATATCTTACTTCCAATTTGTAACGTACACTCAATAAAGGATTTTAGTTCAAACTACTTACTTAAAATGAGCTGAATCAACACAATCCTTGAGTTTTTATTGGGCAACTTAAGTGTTTTATGTTTAATCCACTTACATTTGTGAAAACAATTAAGTTAACTTAATCGATTTGTGTTTGGATAACAGGAAGGAACTCTTTTTCAGAGCTTTTTTTCAACCCAGGCTCATTCTGACTCTTACGTACCCCTATATACATTTCTGGAGAGTGCCAAATACGTCCCAGGAGATATGTTTTTTTTGCAGTTTTTGTTTTTGCCAACCCACCAGAGGCTGCTGTGTACACTCGAGATCTCAAATTTCTCTTGCGAGTGCCATTCACGCCTGCTTTTCTTGCGTAAATCCACCAGAGACCGCTGTCGGCTGACTGATTGACTCATTGACTGACTGATCCACTGATAACCCCAACCACCCCCTGCCCTAAACCCAACTGAACTGAAAGTGTTTTAAAAAGCAACGATCAAGCAGTGCCCACTCCATTTCCCTAAACCCAACCAACAGTGTTTTCAAAAGCAATCCTGAAAAAGGACTGATTTTTTTCACATTCTCCTGATTTTTACCACATTCTCACCCTGTTATTTACTTGTTTATTTTATTTTGTGGCTGTTGTTTTTGTTTTACCTGCTTTCTGAAACCGTTCTTTGCCAGACTTGAACGCTGTTGTCGCGGTCAACTATTCTCTATGTCTCAAGTCTGCCGACATACGCTGCGAGCCACCAGACAAACTAGTAACAGCGTTAAAGCCGTCCATATGGAGGTAAGTGGTCTGTTGTTGGCACGAAAAGGAAGGACATCATACCACCCCATAGCATTCATTTTAAAGACGAAATGCTGCCATACGTACTTCTGGCTACATAATTTGCAATCTCCAGAGATGTATATAGTGCTACATTTTCAAAATTAGCCTATGTTGTTTTTTTAAAGTGTAGCAGTCCTTCAATGTAAAGAGTCTGCAAAGGTAATCAAAAAAGTTTGTGATGAAGATATTGTTTCTCAAAAGGAAGAGTCATTCTCGAATTGTCTTCATAAGGCATTTTTCAAATGTTACCAATCAACAGTATGTCAACATGTCTAAAGTAACTAATTTGCATAATCCTTGTCTGCCTGTTAAATATGAACACTCTGAAAAGGGTGTTTTGTTTCTGACAGGAAATAAGTATTAAAAAAACCAATGATACCAGACTTACGGCTAGCTAACCAATTAGAACAGAGCTGGCTTATGGAAAGCAGTGGTTTACAGACCTTAAAAATTTATTCATATTGAAGTAATTGCAAAATGATTCTAATATTAAGTCCATATTCTCATAAGATTACAATGTTTTACGACCGTAATAATAATACTTCCTTACATTTATATAGCGCTTTTCTGGACACTCAAAGTGCTTTACACATTTTTGGGGGGAATCTTCTCATCCACCACTAGTGTGCAGCATCCACCCAGATGATGCAACGGCAGCCATATTGCACCAGACCGCACACCACACACCAGCTGATTGGTGGAGAGGAGACAGAGTGACGAGGTCAGTTATGATATGGGGATGGTTAGTAGGCCATGATGGACAGAGGCCAGTGGGCAAATTTGGCCAGGATGCTAGGGTTAAATCCCTACTCTTTTTCGAAGGACATCCCGGGACTTTTAACGATCACAGAGAGTTTAACATCTCATCTGAAAGACGGCACTAATTGAGCAGTACACTTTCAGAAATAAAGGTACGCGAGCTGTCACTGGGGTGGTACCTTTTTAAAAGGTACACATTTGTACATAAAGGGTCCATATTGGTACCTTAAAAGTATACATTAGTACCTAAAAATTTTAAAAGGAACACTTTTGTACTTTTTAGGTACTAATGTGTACCCTTGAGGTACCAATATGGACCTTTAAGGTACAAATTTGTACCTTTCGAAAAGGTACCACCCAAGTGTGCCCCACGCCTGCTTTTGAGTGAAGGTCTCGGCCGTTAGATCACCCCCTGGGGGCTGGCTGCAGTACAAAGCCCGCCTCCTCCGTGCTAATGAAGGAGACATGAGACCAAATAAAAAAATTAATTACACTTGCAATAAAATGTTCCGAAAGATGGTTCTGGTCAGTTAAGGCACTGGTTATCGTGTATGTTTTGCGCAGTAATTTAATGCTGGGCATGTCATCGTGATTGACAGCTGTGATTGACAGTTTCTCAAAGCAGACGTCGGAGCTTCGGCAGGAGACTGAAGTGTTATTATTCCATTTCTGTGTTATTTTACCATGATAAAATGAGTTGCTCAGGAGTAAACTATAGTTTTCGACATACAGGATCTGGTGGAACACTGTTTATTCGGTAAGGCCAGGGCTTTATCAGTTTGTTGATACACTCCTAACCACCCAGATAGCAAAATACACTCGGGCCAGTTCCGGCTAGACTCTTGCCTGCCGGAGACTTACCCCTCGGCCCGACTTCGTCTGCTGTACCTACTCGGGCACATTACTCGCGGACCGATCCGGCTCGAATGCGGCAGCGTCGGCTCGCTGACGGCCGCCGCCTTTGGCCCGATTGACTCGGGCAGTGAGTCCATAGGCATCTGGCCCGAGTGAATTGGGCCAGATGCGGCTGCCATTAGCGAGCCAGTGCTGCCGCATCCAAGCCAGGATCGGCCCGCGAGTAATGTGCGCTGCGGCCCGGAGCTGGCGTGATTAAATCTTCATTATATAAAACCTCACCTTTGTTAACGTTATTACAACCATTTGTGATGATAAAACACCAAACGCAGGCTCCTATGTAAACGCAAAGTGTACATTAGCGACCAGCGGTCAATTGAGAAGTTTGGGGGGCGTGGTTGATTTGATGTACAAGCGTTTGGTTGGAAGTTCGATTCCACAGCTCCTCCTCTGGCTCCATCAGGCAGTCCTTCTGCGCATGCCCAGGCTCCAATTTCAGCAGTCTTTTGTGACAGTTTGTGCCCGTCACGAGGCGTTTTATTCTTCACAGCGTTTAATGGAAAATGGCGCTGCCGCGACGTCCATATTTTTTACAGTCATTGGTACCACCCCAGTGACAACTCGCGTACCTTTATTTCTGAGAGTATATAGAGTCCCCGTCAATATACTGGGGCAATAGGAGCCACATAGACCGCAGGTTGAGCGCCCTCTGTTGATCTCACTAACACCACTTCTGGCAGCAACCTAGCTTTCCCATGTGGTCTCCCATGCAGGCGCAGCCCTGCTTAGCTTCAGTGGGCGACCATGTAAGAGTTGCAGAGAGCTAGCCGTAGATGCATTTAAACTTATTTTAGGAGGCTCCAACACACAAAGCCAGGAAACATTAAAATTCCGCGCGACCTGCTCTTTATTTCAGAAATAATGTGAAGAATTAGCGATGAGATTGTGAATCCATGCTCAGCCATTGATTTTTACTATTAACCACTCTTCATTCTTTACCCAGTCAGTCATGGGTTAGTCATAAGAGTGGAATTAATGGTAATGATACAAAGCAAGTGGTTAGTAATGGAGCGGCTAGTTGGTAAAACAGTAAATTTGGTTAATTAGTCATTTTATTATGCAAATAAATTCTTGTCTCCTGCATTCACATGAATATGAATGTAAAATATGTGTCTGGGTACCTGAGGTAGAGATGCGTGTCTCGAAGCCAATGTAACCTTTAACATGAATAGTTGTACATTTCTCAAAGCCATTTGATGAGAATCTCCACCATTCATGTGTAGACACTTCTAAAATAAACGAAGACGCACTTAAATAAATTCAGTTAGACGTTCGGCAATGACCTTGATGACTCACGCCACGATTTTCCACAGATTCATTTGCATCTCGGGCTCTCAGGTGATCCTGCATCTTTCTCTGTGTAATTTAATTCAGACTTCTTTTTTTGTGTGTGAGAAACGTCTGAACTGAATCTTGATGTTACTCGGTGTATCATTAAGCCGTTTGGTTGCGCTCAACTCCTTTTTTTCTCGACTCAGGATGGATTTTCTGTGTCGGGGGAAATCATAAAATCACAGGATTAGCCGCTAAACAGCAAGAATCAGTAGAAGATGGTGAGAATAAACACAAAACACGTTTACTAAGAAAGAACGGTATCCAAATTTGGTACTGAAATAATTATGGAAATTAGCTTCCGCGGGTGGTAATAGCACAACGCTAATTGCGTCAGGCAAACAGCGTTGAGTTTCATGAATGAGGCGCAATCTACAAGGGCTAATTTGCATATAAAGGAGGCATGTTTGCATTGAAACCAATGACAATTATTTAATTCATATCAGGTGCAGAGCTATTTCAACATACCACCTGCTTACATTGGGTTTTCGGTGGTATATCACAATATTCACTTCATGATAATGTAAAACCTGATGCATTTTTCATTCTTTTCTTGAGGCAATGACCATTCCTACAGAGTATCTGAAAACCTCCAGCAATAAAAGGACAGTTCATCCAAATATTTACTCACCCTCGGGCTAGCCCAGGTGTAGTTTTTCTTCAGCAGAGCATTGAAGAAGATTTTTTACTAAAACTGATTCATAATCAAAGCAATTAATGGCAAATTTGTATTAATTTGTACAATATCATTCGTGCATTTAAGTACGATTTGTTAATCCCCAATAATGAATCGGTTTAGGGGTGTGGTTTTGGTGCACTCCTACTCCTTTTAAAGGTGCAGCATCTAAATTTGACACCCAGTGGTTGAACTAGGTATTGCACTCCTGAATCAAAACAGATTTTCACTCAGCTCCTTCTCTGATGAGTCCACGCAAGTGCAGGTTGCCAGATTGACGTGAATGTGCCTGACTATCGAGCCTAAATGCTGATTTAAGGCTGATTTGAACCGTTTTCTTACTAAAAGCAACAGCACGCGATAAAAGAAATATTTAGCATACTAAAAGGAGTTTTTGTCCTAACAAACGCCTGAAATTTCTATGTTAGAAACAGCTTCTATTTCTCACAGGTGAACAACGATCACCTCATGTGCTTTATTCAGTGTTTAATGCTAATAATGTGAGTTTGAATGCCATTTTACATGACATTTATTGCCATACTACTGAAAGCAGCAGCAGATAGTTTACCTCAGTACTTGAAAATAAAATAATCCATTTGAACTTCAGAACTGTGACTCAGTGCAAGCCAACACACATCAGTGATTCAGCATGTACAATTAATAATGTTAAAGAGGATTAATATGTATTAATTAGATTGTGAACCATTTCGCTGGAGTGCAGTGAGTGCACTATTCTGTGCTTCTGAATGGCTGTATTTAAATTTGCAAATCTCGTCACATAGCGTGTTGTTAGGACACAGGGTTACAATTTAGCCGGCTCACGTAATGTTTACGCTCGTAATATTTATATTATTTACTAATTAATAACCACCTCATGAGGAACTCTGGTACTATATTCTGAAATGTGACATTTGTTATATATTTTGCTTGTATATTTTACCGAAAACAGCATTTTTGTTGTTGAAAATGCATCATTTTGAAAACTGCACATTGTGGAAAAACTTTTTTAGCATTTCTGAGTAAACATCTTATATGGGAATCTTTAAAAAAAATATGCCATCATGCGCATGTATAGTATGTATTAGAAGCCATTCACACAGAATGTGTTTCCATTCCAATGTGCTACTTTTCCATCGTATTTCTATGTAAACATGCTTGACGAAATTACGTGAGGGTATAAGTTGAATAATTGACTCCTGGCCGTTTAATTATTTGAAGATAACCAGATGTGTGTTACTTTTCTAATAATTCAATGACTCTGAGTCAGTTATTCCTTTATACTCTTCTACAGACCCATTTCCAAAAGACCATCCATTGACATAAAGCTGCAGAAGTGACTCTCTGTGTATGAAAACATCATCGCATGAACACCCACATTTGCATGTTAATAATGGTTAGGCTTTATTTAGAAACTCAGTCAGCTCTGTCTTGGCCAGGTAATGTGAAGGATGTAAGCTAGATGTTGTTTTTTAAACACTCAAACAGCAGATTTGGGCTGTTTCTGACTCTGTGTAGCGCCTACATTTCTGTAGAATGAAATTAACGTTAAGTTTTCTGATACTTCTCATTTGATATTATGAGTTTGTGTGATATTTTTCAAAAAGTGGATTCATTTGTGAATCTGTCAGAATGTCATGCAGATATCTGATGAGGATGTTTACAAAATCTTGAAGGTACGGTGGGGGGGGGGAAATACCACCACCATGTCTTCAATTTGGGAATTAAACTAAATGTACGTAGGACATACCTAGTGGTTAAACAAGGTACTGCAGTCCAAATTCAAAATATCGGGAAGGACTTTTTCCAACATAGTCTCATTCTGAAACGTAGCCCTATATGTTTCTGGATATTGCGAATTACGTAGCCAGAAGTATGTATGGCTGCATTTAGTTTTTAAAATGAACGCTACAGGGCGGTATGACGGCATTCCTTTTTGCGATTACCAGCTGACCGCTTACCTCTGTATGGACGACTTTCCCGATGTTACCAGTTTGTCCAGTTAGATTGCCATGTATGCCGGTGGACTTGAGATGCAGAAAGGAGTTGACCACGATGACGGGGTTCGAGTCCAGCAAAGAACAGTTCCAGAAAGCGTGTAAGACAAAAACAGAAACCAAAAAATAAAACAAACTTTTCTTTTTCTGGATTGCTTTTTAAAACTGTGGGTTGGCTTTAGGGAAGTGGGAGGGTGGGCCAGTCAGTCAGTCAGTCAGTTATTCAGTCAGTCAGTCGACAACGGCCTCTGGTGGATTTACGCGAGAACAGCAGGCACGAATGGCACTCGCGAGAGAAATTTGAGATCTCAAAAAGTGTACACAGCGGCCTCTGGTGGATTCGCGAAAACAAAAACTGCAAGAAAAACATATCTCCTAGGACGTATTTCGTGATCTCCAAAAAATGTATATATCAGTACGTTTTCAGAATGAGCCAGGGATGGCTTTTTCTCACCCAATGACGACTCGGCAAAACCACAGGTTGCCAGATTGACGACACCAACAGGAATAAGCATGCCAAATGATCAGGCCTTACACTGGTTACTGAAATGTTGGGTATTATTTCGATTAGGGTATAGGGATGAACCCCTCGCGAATGGAACCCAGTGAGTAATTCCAGTCTGATCTCACGAGAAAACGTGAGTATTTTACGTTTTGTTAGTTTAGTGGCTAATTTGTACATATTCGTACAAGTCTAATGTCTAATGAAAATGTACACATTTAAAAAGAAGGCATGGCACCAAACCCCACGCCTAAACCCAACCGTCATTGGGGGATAAGCAAACCGTAATACATTGTACAAATGACATCGTACGAATTCATACGAATTAGCCGCTAAATCAAAACGTTACGAATTGCCGTGAGATTGTGTTGGTAATTCAAACACATGAACACACATTATAAAAGGAGAATAGCTCAGTGTAGCGTTGTTATTCACCTACAACCTAACAGATCCCTCAGATCTTTAGGATCATATAAACTAGAAATTTCAAGACTTCATTCAAAGCAGGGTGCATCAGCCTTCAGCTACTGCGCCCCCGCTGCTGGAATCAGCTTCCAGAAATGATCAGATATGCTCCAACATTAGGCACATTCAAATCAAGACTGAAAACACTGTTTAGCTGTGCCTTTACTGAATGAGCACTGTGCCACGTCCGACAGATCACACTATTCTGTCTTTCTTTTCTTTTTCATTCTTTAATAACCTGTTTTAGCACATTTAAATCTGTTTTAATCACAGTTATTAATTGTTGTTATTTTCTTATACACTTTTTTTATTGCTGTTTATGTAAAGCACTTTGAATTGCCTTGCCCTGCCTTACTAGCATGTTCCCCTAGCATGTTCCTTAAATATCTGCAAACATGTAGTGTTTTGTATGCTTTTAAGTCAAAAGCATACATTTTCATTCATCTCAACAATAAAATAACTGACCTGAGCTGTTTTATCTCTGCAGATCCTTCTGAAAAATCTCTAAATTGTGGTTGCAGTACTTTTAACAAGATTTCTGATCACTTAACTCTGATAATAACAGTTTGTGTGCTCGATTTCAGTGTGGATTCATTCGTGAAGACAGCTTATGAGGACAATTACACACAGTTTTGCAAAGCTAAAGCAGAACTGCGACACGAAAACTGCTTTCCTGCATTTCTGTTCTCTTTTTTGCTTGGGAACCTCTTGAGTTTGCACTTGAAAACTTGGCATTGTGTGCTGGAAATGTTGTTGGCTTTTATGATAAACTGCTCGCAATGTTTCTCATTTATAAGTCGCTTTAGCGTTTTAGCATCCACTAATTGCTTAAATGTAAATGCAAAAGTTGCAGAAGGTGGAAAACTGTTTGGGCAAATTTAATTACGCATTTGTTGGCACCACTAAAGTATACATGATTGCTAGTGCTAAATATGCTAAATGGTAATTCCAATGTAAAGCACTACATAAACAAGAGCAGCAAATAATAGTTCCATATAACATGTCTATCGCTGTGAAAATGTTATAAACCATACAAACAAACAACCCAGGCTGAAAACGTACCCCTATATACATTTCTGGAGAGCGCCAAATACATACATTGTGTATGCGAGTGCCATTGGCGCCTTCTCGTGTAAATCCACCAGAGGGCGCTGTCGACTGACTGACTGACTGATTGATTGACCGACTGATCCCCCCCAACCACCCCTTCTATAAACCCAACCGATAGTGTTTTCAAAAGCACCGATTGACCCACCCACCCACCCCCTTCCCTAAACCCAACCGACAGTGTTTTGAAAAGCAATCCAGAAAAAGAAAAGCCCCTGATTTTTACCATGGTTTCAGATTTTACTAGTGGTGGGCAAAGCGAGGCTTCATGAAACACTGAAACAGACTAAGCAAATGTGTTGAAGCTTCGAATTGTTTCGAAACCCGTCTCTAAAGTGACACCTACTGGTCATTTTATATGTATTGCTCTGGAACAGCTTCAGCAAAGAAATAGTTGAGCAAATTGAGGTATTTAAGGTATCATGTTGTGTAGTTGAGGTTTCAAGTGATTTAGTGAAGCGGTGAAAGTTCCTGACTAGCATGCAGAGATAATGGGTTCGAATTCAGACTGATGCAGCCAGAGGTAGGTAGTAACGAATTACATTTACTTCGTTACATTTACTTGAGTAAAATTGTTGGGTAACGTGTACTTTTTGAGTACATTTAAATGTGTACTTTTACTCGAGTAAATTATTAGAGAAAAAGCAGTACTCTTCGCTACATTTGGTGGCGTTCCTCCGTTACCGTCAAATGATAATAAATATGATTCATATGACTTTTTTGCAAATATCACTTGGAGCCGCATTGGAGTGGTTATGTGTCACGAGAGGTTGCTATAGAGACGAGTCTCCCGCTTTCGGTTAGAGAGCGCACGCTTATGTTGGAATGATGGATGAAGTCGAGGAAGACGTGCGAGTTTATACAGCAGTCACGCCATGGCCATCTGCGGTTCCGAGAGGACGGTCACGCTGCTTGTGCAGTGAGTTTATCGGACCAGGTCACCCGCTGCCTCAAGTTCAGTCTATGTTTTCACTCCAAGACATCAACAAGAATAGTTTGATTTTGCGATGCACGCTGTACATCGACCTGACTTCGCAACATATACATGAATTACCAACGCAATCTCACGGTAATTCATAACTTTTTGATTCGTACAATCTCATTCATACAATTTAGTACGGT
The DNA here is from genome assembly GCA_903798195.1 of Danio kyathit. Taxonomy (NCBI): domain Eukaryota; kingdom Metazoa; phylum Chordata; class Actinopteri; order Cypriniformes; family Danionidae; genus Danio; species Danio kyathit. Next base: position 9,423,186 of record LR812543.1, read on the forward strand.
TTGCTCATCACCCAATGACGGTTGGGTTTAGGGGCTGATATTCCTTTTTAAAATCATACATTTTTGTACGACTCAACTCGTACGAATTAGCCACTGAACTGACAAAACGTAAAATACTTACGTTTCCTCGTAAGATCAGGCTGGAATTACAGCTCCAACCTGAAAAAAACACGTAGTGGTAAGTGTCAAAATTATGCCAATTTGAACCATATTTATGGTACTATGGGATAACTTAACTGCTTTTTAATGGAATAACTAATTAGCCCTGAACATATTGTGTGTGTGTGTGTGTGTGTGTGTGTGTGTGTGTGTGTGTGTGTGTGTGTGTGTGTGTGTGTGTGTGTGTGTGTGTGTGTGTGTGTGTGTGCGCGTGCGTGCGTGTGTGTGTATGTATATATATATATATATATATATATATATATATATATATATATATATATATATACATATATATATATATATATATATATATATATATATATATATATATATATATATATATATATATATAAATATATATATATATATATATACATACAGGGCTTTACATTAACTTTTTTGATCACCAGCCACTGTGGCTAGTAGTTTTCCAACATTACTAGCCACTCGCCATTTTCACTAGCCACAATTTTGTTGTTGGGAAAATCTATTTTATACACATAAATATGACTTTGACATGCTAAAATTACTTGATTTAGATTTTGCGTTATCTCCACATGACTCATTCATTTCACTTTTTGTGTGTCCTGTATGAGCTTGCTAAATGTTCATGAGCAAATGGGTCATGGTTTCATAGTATTACAATCAGTTTTTATTTCACATAATTTTTAGAGCTTAAAATGAAGGATTTACCAAATTTATCTCTGACCACACCAAACATAAACAATTCATTATCTCTTAGCCACAAATTTTAAATGTGTCAAAACAAGCATAATATAGCTGTTTACTATACTTTTTATTTAACAAAACATATGCACAGTAATCTGTCCTGGCTAAAGGACCCAGATCACCAGTTTACTACACATAAATGAGGAGTAATCTCCAATTAAAGCAATGTTATTGTAAAAAATGATAATTAAACCACATTACGCAAAAGAAAGCAGGTCAAAAACATACCGTGTGATAATGAAAGGATTTTAACCCACACGGTTAACGTTAGACCCATAAATAATCTGTTTAAATAATGGTTGAAGTGAAAGCAACTTTGCTTACGAAAATACAAATCTGGAGCTCTTGAAAGCAGCAAGACTGTGGGTGCATGTTCATCACTTTTTGTCTAGTCTATTTGAAAGAGAACCGATCACATCAGCTGTGTCTAATAATATGTTGCAAACAAACATACATCAATATGTAAGTAGTTAAGACTAATATTAACACTAAATAATATAGTTTACTATTAAAGGTGGCCTTTCGAAACATAAAGTGAGACAATATAAAATAAAGCCAATACAATCCTGGATAAATTTGCTCTGCTTTGCTTTCACCGTGTGATGGCTCTCAGTGCTGACCTTGTCCTTGGTGCTGAATGACACACGTGCTGCTGTCCGAGGTCCTGAAACTCATTGTGTGTGTATGTGTGTGTGTGTGTGTGTGTGCGGTCTCACACTACATGTTTTGATGAGGCTTTTGAATACTGTGTGGAAAACATAGCTCTAAATGTCTCCCACTCAGAGTGTCATGAAAGCATCATGTGGCCTTGTGTTTGTGCGAGCGGGTAAATGTGGACCGCAGGTGATTGCGGGGTCTTGTCTTTGATTGCTGGTAATTGTGGGAATCAGCAGTATGTGAGGTAATCAGCACGGCTTTAATAAGACACCTTTCTTTTTCCTGAGTGCTTTCAGGTTCACCTGGATGGCCAGCTGAGATCTGAGAGAAAACCGCAGATTAGAAGGATGACAGAGACGGGTGGACAGATGGAGAGATGTATGGACATATATATGGATGGGTGTTGGACAAACAAAAAGAAGAATGAATATCTGGGTGTGGATGGATGGATGGATGGATGGATGGATGGATGGATGGATGAATGGATAGATAAATGAGAAAGATGGATGGATTGAAATTTGCATAAACTCATGGATGAATGGAAGAATGTATGATAGAATGGATAAACAGGGAGATGGACAGATGAATGGCAGGACAGAGTATTGGTTGGATGGATGAAATAACAGAAAGGTGGACCGATATATGCGTGGATGGACGGTTGGACAAATAAAAAGATAGATAGGAAGTAATTGGATGGATGGATGGATGGATGGATGGATGGATGGATGGATGGATGGATGGATTAAACTGATAGATGTAGGAATGGATGGAAGAATGTATGAAAGGATGGACAACCAGGGAGATAGAAATATGGATGAACAGATGTATCTATGGATGGATGGATGGATGGATGGATGGATGGATGGATGGATGGAAGGATGGATGGATGGATAAATGAGAAGGATGGATGGATTGAAATATGCATAAACTGAAGGACGAATGGAAGAGTGTATGAAAGAATGGACAAACAGGGAGATGGACAGAAATATGGATGGACAGATAAATGGATGGATAGAGTATTGATTGGATAGATGAAATGACAGAAAGGTGGATAGCTATGGGTGGATGAATGGTTGGACAAATGAAAAGATAGATAGGAAGTAATTGGATGGATGGATGGATGCATGGGTAGAGGGAGGGATGGATGTATGCATTAAACTTATAGATGTAGGAATGGATAGAAGAATGTATAAAAAGATGGACAAACAGGGAGATGTACAGTAAAATGAATGAACGGATGGATGGATGGATGGATGGATGGATGGATGGATGGATGGATGGATGGATGGATGGATGGATGGACTATTGGTTGGATAGATAAATGTATGAAAGGATAGAAAGTTGGACAGATATATATTAGTGGATCGATGGTTGAACAAAGGAAAAAATAGAGAGTAAGTAACTGGATGGATGAATGTATGTAAGGATGGATGAACAGAGATGTACAGAAATATGGATGAACAGATGGATCTTTGGATGGATGAATGGATGGATGGATGGATCAATAAATTAGAAAAAATGATGGATGGATTGAAATATGCATAAACTGATGGATGAATGGAAGAGTGTATGAAAGAATGGACAAACAGGGAGATGGACAGAAATATGGATGAACAGAAGAATGGATGGATAGAGTATTGATTGGATGGATGACAGAAAGGCTGACAGATATATAGGTGGATGGTCGTTGGACAAATGAAAAGATAGATAGGAAGTAATTGAATGGATGGATGGATGGATGGACCATTGGTTGGATAGATAAATGGATGGATGAAAAGTCAGATATATAAGTGGATGGATAGTTGGACAGGAAAATATAGATAGTAAGTAAATGGATGGATGGATAGATGGATGCTGATGGATGGAAGAATGTATGAAAGGATGGACAAACAGCAAGATGTACAGAAATATGGATGGATGGATGGACTATTAGTCAGGTAGATGGATGGATGGATGGATGGATGGATGGATGGATAAAAAGACAGAAAGATGGACAGGTATATGAGTGGATGGATGGTTGGACAAAGGAAACGATAGACAGTATGAAATTGTATAGATGGATGGATAAACCGATGGAAGGATGTAATAAAGATTGGACAAACATGATGATGTACAGAAATATGGATGAACAGATGGATCTTTGGATGGATGGATGGATGGATGGATGGATGGATGGATGGATGAATGGATGGACTATTGGATGGATGGATGGATGGATGGACTATTGGATGGATGGATGGATGGATGGATGGGTGGACGGACTATTGGATGGATGGATGGATGGATTAAATTACAGAAAGATGGACGGATAAATGAGTGGTTGGATGGTTGGACAAAGGAAAAGATAGATAGTAAGTAACTGCATGGATGGATAGATGTATGAAAGAATGGACAAACAGAGATGTACAGAAATGTGGATCTTTTGGATGGATGAATGGGTGGGTGGGGGGGTGGGTGGGTTGGGTAGATGGATGGATGGATGGATGAATGTGGATCTTTTGGATGGGTGGGTGGGTGGGTGGGTGGGTTGGGTAGATGGATGGATGGATGGATGAATGTGGATCTTTTGGATGGGTGGGTGGGTGGGTGGGTGGGTTGGGTAGATGGATGGATGGATGGGTGAAAAGACAGAAAGATGGACAGATTTATTAGTCAATGGATGGTTGGAAAAAGGAAAAGATAGATAGTAAGTAACTGGATGAATGGTTGGATGGATAAACTAATGGATGGAAGAATGTATGAAAGGACTATTAGTTGGATGGGTGGATGGATGGATGGATTGATTGATTAAAAGACAGAAAGATGGACAGATTTATGAGTGGATGGATGGTTGTACAAAGGAAAAGATAGAGAGTAAGATGGTTAGATGGATGGATAAACTGGATGGAATAATGTACGAAAGGAGGGACAAACAGGGGGATGTACAGAAATATGGATGAACAGATGGATCTTTTGATGGATGGATGGACGGATAGATGGATGGACTATTGGTTGGATAAATGGATGGATGAATTGACTTGTCAGTTGGATGGATGAAAGACAGAAAGATGGACAGATATATAAGTGGATGGATGGTTGGACAAAAGAAAAGATACAGTAGATTGTAAATAACTGGATGGATGGATGGATGGATAAACTGATGGATAAAAAAATTGTATGAAAGGATGGACAAATGGAGATGTACAGACATATGGATGAAAAGATGGATATTTGGATGGATGGATGGATGGATGGATGGATGGATGGAATATTGGTTGAATGGATGGATGGATGGATGGATGGATGGATGGATGGATGGATGGATGGATAAAATGACAGAAAGATGGACAGGTATATGAGTGGATGGATGGCCGGACAAAGGAAAAGATAAATAGTAAGTAACTGGCTGGATGGATGGATGGATGGATGGATGGATGGATGGATGGATGGATGGATGGATAAACTGATATATGTAAGACTGTATGAAAGGATGGAAAGAACAATGGATGGGTGAGTGAACATATAGATCAATGATAGCAAGCATGGATGAATAGATGAAGGTTGGGCAAGATGGATGAATGTGTGCAAACCCTTCTGGGACGACTAAAAAAAGGAAAGAGAGAGATTGGTGAACTCTCCATTGTTTTCCCTCCACACAAACCTCCCTCTCTCCATCTCTCTGTCCAGTTCTCCTCTCATTCTGTCTCTCTCTCTCTCTCTGTCCTGAGGCGGAGCTATTATTACCGCAGAGTCACCTGTGCTCCGCTTGTGTCCTGCTGCATGCTGGGAGATCTGAGTGACAGAGACTCCATGCAGATCAGCTGGAGGGAGATCTCTATTGCCCTCTCCTCCCTTTCTCCTCTCTCTCCTCTCTCTCCTCTTCTCCTCGCTCCAAACATAGACAAGCATATGTTCACCTTCTCCCTCTGACCTCAGGAGAGAGAGAGAGAGAGAGAAAGAAAGAAAGGATGAGAAAAAGCGAGGCCGACTGCAGATGTTTCTCAGCGTGTACCTGAATAAAAACACTGTTCCTGCTGACTCAGACAAACTCACACACACACACACACACGCACTGAAAAATCTGACCGGGCAACTTCTGCTTCTCCTCCTTTAATCTCTGTTCAATCTTTCCCGTCACGTGATAACCCGAGGTCTTGTGTTTCTTCCTCTATAACAGAGGCTTTCTGGAGCAGAAATCCAATTCGGAAAGTTCCTGGAGAGCTGTGATGGATTTGAAGACAGCCGTACTGTGCTCTTCATGTTTCCACGAGGCTGTTAGACAATAAGGGAAGATCTGTAGATGGGGTGAATGGCGGGGATCCATGCAATACGATCAGGAGGAAAGCAACTCTCTCCAACAGTCGACAGTGCTTACACTAAAAATAAAGACGTTTGCTGTTTATTCAAGCTGTTTTTTTTTAAATGAGCTGAAACAACACAATTCTTGAGTTCTTTAGGGCACTACTTAATTGTTTTATGTTCAATCCACCAGTGTTGGGCACATTCCTTTAAAAGAGTAATTACAGATAGGACTGTCGCAAGCTTAAAGGTGCAGTATGTAAGTTTGACACCCAGTGGTTAAACTAGGTATTGCAGTCCTGAATCATAATAAAGGTACGCCGGGTTGCCAGTTTGAGTGATTTTAAACTGTGTTCTAAATAAAAGCAACGACACGCGATTGAGGGAATATTCTCCATATTAAAAGGAGTTTTGGTTCTAACCAACACCTCGAATTGATTTATTAGAAGCGGCTTCTATTTCTCACAGCTGAACAACAGAAACCTATGACAGATCACCTCAGGTAAGCCTCGTGTGCTTTATTCAGTGCTAAATGCTAACAATGCGAGTTTGAATGCATTTTACATGACGTAAATTACCATATACTGAAAGCAGAAAGTTCACCTCAGATCTGGAAAATACAATAAACCGTTTGAAATTGAACTTTAGAACTAAACACATATGAGTGATTCAGCATCTACATTTAATAATGTTAAAGAGGGTTAACATGTTTTAAATGGATTCTAAACCTTACCGTTTTGTGAGTGAGTGCATATTCTGTGCTTCTGAAAGGCTGTATTTAAATTTTCTGCCGTGTTTTGTGGTGGCAAACAGCCAAATGGCTCATCACTCATAACAATCTCGTCACAGCGTGTTGTTAGGACACGCGATGTAACCTGCTCACGTTCCTAATATTTATGTCATTTGCTAATTAACATCATGTGGAACTGAATCTGTCTCATTTTGACATCTGATACTTTCCACTACACTGTAGCATTTCGCTCATGGACGCATGCTTTCAGAGTCTTTCTGAATGAATGAATGAATGAATGAATGAATGAATGAATGAATGAATGAATGAATGAATGAATGAATGAAATATGCTGTTTTCCAACAAGGCAACCCGGGGTGCTGAATTATAATTGGCTAAATTGGCATGTGCATGTGAAAATTACCTAAACAGAGACAGCGTTCCGGCAAGGAAAAAAACATTTTCTAAGCAGAATATCTGACTTCAGCATTGTTTTTCAGTTAAACAAGTATGTTCACTTGGGATGTTTCTTAAATATCTGCACACATATTATTGTATTTTTATGCTTTAGAAGAGTCAAAAACTTACATACAGCACCTTTAACTGGCACTCTAGGCAAACAATGATCGTGCTGACCTTAGATCATTAGTGTCGCGGACGAAAGTGAAGAGCAGGGAGGGGAGCTGGACAAAATTTCGAACAAAATGAAAGAGGCGTGGGGGGGGGGGGGGGTTGTGGTGGTTGGGTTGATGGTGTCGCCAATGATAGTGAAGAGCGGGGTGGGGTCTGGTGCGGGAATTTGTCGCGGACGAAAGTGAAGAGCAGGGGTGAATGTCTCCATACTGCTCCTATCAAGATGCCGCCCTGAGCGATCACTATAGGGCCAGACAGAATCTGCGGACATTTTTTGCTATTTCTGCGGAGAATTTTGTAAAAAAAAATCTGCGGATTCATGATTTTTGGAGTATCATAATTATGAAATAATAAATAATACATTTTAAACTTTTATTTAATGTTTACAATGCAAATTCAATTAGATCCACTTATTTGGTAAACCAAGCAAGTCTCATATAAAATATCTACTGAAAGACAAATAATATTATGTTACAAACTGAATTGTAAATAAATCAGATGAAGATTTTAAAATTTATTCATTCATTTTCTTTTCGGCTTAGTTTCTTTATTAATCTGGGGTCGCCACAGCGGAATGAACCGCCAACTTATCCAGCATATGTTTTACGCAGCGGATGCCCTTCCAGTTGCAACCCATCACTGGGAAGCATCCATACACACTCGATCACACACATACATTAAATCATTCATTTTCTTTTTCGGCTTAGTCCCTTTATTAATCTGAGGTTGCCACAGCGGAATGAACCGCCAACTTATCAAGCACATGTTTTACGCAGCGGATGCCCTTCCAGCTGCAACCCATCTCTGGAAAACATCCATACACACTCATTCACACTCATACACTACGGACAATTTAGCCTACCTAATTCACCTGTACCACATGTCTTTGGACTGTGGGGGAAAACGGAGCACCCGGAGGAAACTCACGCAAACGCAGGGAGAACATGCAAAGTCCACACAGAAACGCCAACTGACCCAGCCGAGGCTCGAACGAGCGAGGCAAAATGTGAGGCAAACGTGCTACCCACTGCGCCACCGTGCATTTTAAAATTACTAATATTATAGCACAATAAAATTTGTTAAATGAATTTAAAAACTGAATAAATATAAATTTACCCACAAAAATACATAGACTCAATGATGGGCTAAAAATCTGCAGAAATCTGCGGGTTTCTGTGCGCTCAGATTCCGTGTGGGCCTAGCGATCGCCCATTTTGTCCATGCTTAAATCTGCCACTGGTTATAATTACTAGTTACTTCTCACAAACAGTAACTGAGTTACATAGTTATAAAAGTAACTAATTACCAGGGAAAGTAACTATTGCCTTACTTTAAAAAAATCAAAATGACTATAAAATAAATCGAGATTACAATTAGATTAGAGTTAATTGTCAAGGATGCAGAGAGATATAAGTTGAATGATAGGCCTACATAAACATTCTTGCGTTTCACCGGAACGTGGGAAAAGCAGCGCTTTTATCTCCAAAAGTTTGTTTCCAAAAGCTAAGTTTAAACTTTTGCCATTGTTGTGATTCCTGACAGAATGTCTGTGTTCTTGTGTGTGAATGCCCACATTACTCTGCCTCTGATTGGCAAATGATGAGAATATACTCTATCTAAGCCACAGGTGTCAAACACAATTCCTGGAGGGCCACAGCTCTGCACAGTTTAGTTCCAACCCTAATTAAACACACCTGATCTCACTAACTGAGTCTTTCAGGCTTGTTTGAAACCTACAGATAGGTGTGTTGAAGCAGGGTTGGAACAAAACCGTGCATGGCTGCGGCCCTTTAGGAACTGAGTTTGACACCCCTGATCTAAGCCAATCAGGGGCACCATTGGCTGGTACAGTCCCTATGACAACATTTCGAGGGTGTCGTGGATGAAAGTGAAGAGCCGGTGGGGGTGCTTTGGGGGTGTTGCAGACGCAAGTAAAAAGGGGCGGATAAGGTTGCCCACGAAAGTGAAAAGTGGCGGGGGTGAGTTGGTGGATGCAATGGGGGTGGGGGTTGTGGTTGAGTGTTGAAAGCGAATAATAGGGGGAGATGGGGGCGCAGACAAAACTGAAGAGCAGGGGGGGTGGAGTGATGTGGTGTGGGGGTCATGTTGTCATGAACGAAAGTGTAGAGCGGGGGGTGGTAGGGGGTTGTAGGTTGTCGCGGACAAAAGTGAAGAGCAGTCAGGGTGAGTTGGTGCAAAGGGGGGTGTTGGGTGTCGCTGATGAAAGTGAAGAACGGGGGGGATGGGGGTGCGGACGAGCAGGGGAGGTTTGTCACAGACGTAAGCAAAGAACCAGGTGGGAGTTGGGGTTGGGTCATGCTGTCGACGACAAAAGTGAAGAGCTGGGGGGCAGGTCTGGTGGGATCCTAATAGTATCTCTGGCATGGCGTGGGCCCTTGGAATCATCCCAACTTTTCCCCCCCTTAGTGCCTCCCACCCCTGAAGCCAATCATCACGTTCTCAGTTACATCATGTTCACAGAAACACCAATCATCATCACTGGTTGGTTATGTGTCCCGCCCCAGCCCCGATCACACACATCCACACGAGAGAAAGAGGGGTCTTGTGGCTGAGCGAGACGCTGCTCACATGAAAACTGCTTCAGTGTTTTCAATTATATTAACGCGCATTTTATTGTCAGTAACGGCAACGGCATTGTAACAGGCATTGTAACTCATTTGATTACTCGTTACTGAATAAAGTATCGCCGTTAGTAATGGCGTCTATTTATAGCCTTTGTTTAATCCACATAAATTTGTGACTTCATGTTGTCTCAACACAAATTGATTGTGTGGAACTCAGCATTTTTTACAGTGTATAATGGCTATTATGCTAAGGTTTCTGAATGATTTGCGGCTTATTGAGAATTTTACCCTTAATAATCCACCACTGAATTTGAAATCAATATCATATGTTGAGTAAGGAATGCTGTAGTCTGAAATCCAAAATATTGAAGAATTTTACTTGGTCTTTTTATTCGTCCATCCAAATAATATATAAAGAATTAAGTCTGTAAAATAGCCGAAAAAGTACTGGCAGTTTATTATTGAGTTTTTCTACTGTAATTTACAACCCATGGTCCACGGACCAGTACAGGGGACCAAATCATAAATTATTTCTGTTTCATTTATTATTAAATAATCTGTTATATATAAAAAAAATCTTTTATTTTGAAAAATGACCGTTTTCTCTTGGTTACATCTCGATCCCTTAAACGCCAAAATTTAACCCACAAGCACCAAAATGAGTAAGAAACAGAAGTATTTGAAAAATTTCTTTGCGAAGGGGAAAAGGCCCAGTGAAGGACCCACGAACTGCCAAGGAATGGATCCACAACCCATTTGTAAACAAATCAGGTGAATCCAGCATGTCTGTGCAAGAAGAAGATCCACTGCTGGAGATGTCAAAGACGGCGGCCGTTCACATATCACGTCTTTTCCGCACTCAAGTTCGCTATTTCCAATGGAGGCGCATGGCTTGTGCGCACATATTGGCAGCAATGCACTCTCGCCATCCAGACGCACCCAGGTGAAAACTTCATTAGAATGCTGCGAGTGCACACGTGACAAGAACTGACCGATCAGCTTCATATTTTGTGTGGAATATACAAATTTCGATAGACTATCTAATAAAATTGTCTGTAAATTTGTCAAGCGTTGACCAGTCCACAGTGATATAAAGGTTGGGGAAAATTGATTTATATCACAAACACAGGTAATACAGTTGAAACCAGAAGTTTACAAATTTTTAGAAGACAAATTTTTTGAGACATGTCCTGTGGTCTGATGGAACTAAGATTGAACTGTTTGGCCATAATGACCAGTGTTACATTTGGAGGACAAATGGGAAAGCTTACAAGCTTAGAAACACCATCCCAACTTTGAAGAATGGGGGCGGCAGCATACTGTTGTGGGGCTGTTTTGCTGCAGGAGGGACTGGTCCACTTCACAGCATAGATGGCATCAAGAAGAAAGAACATTATGTAGAAATACTGAAGCAACATCTCAAAACATCAGCCAAGAAATTAAAACTTGGCCACAAATGGGACTTCCAAACAGACCATGACCCTAAGCATACTGCCAAATTAGTTAAAATGTGCTTTAAGGACAACAGAGTGAATATTTTGGAGTGGCCATCACAAAGCCCTGTTCTCAATCCTATAGAAAATTCATGGGCAGAGTTGAAAAATCTTGTGTGAGCAAGACAGCCTACAAATCTGACTCAGTTACATCAATTCTGTCAGGAGGAATGGGCCAAAATTCCTGCAAACTATTGTGAGAAGCTTGTGGAAGGATACCTAAAACATTTGACCAAAGTTAAACAGTTTAAAAGCAAAGCTAAAAAAATACCAAGGAAATGTATGTAAACTTTTGACTGTCTAGAAATTAATAAAAAAAATCTCAAAACAAATTCTCTTATTATTCTGGCATTTAGCAAATATAACTGATTTAGGTAATCCTAACGGACCTAAAATAATAAACGTTTAGTATGATTTAACATCAGACATTGTTTTTTAAAATGGTTATGTTCCTTTTTTTAGTGTATGTAAACTTCTGTTTTTAACTGTATATCATCTCAAACTATTAAAAATATCAATAAAAGTCACTTTTTGCAAACTTTTTAACATTAGAAGTTGTTGGAAGAAAGATCAAGGTCCCTAATGCAATTCAATAAAAAAAAATTTATCACAAAATATGGACTATTGTTAATTTATAGAAATTTTAAGGATGAGTAGGACGAAATGACGACCTATATATAAATGACAAGGTTGCTGTTTTTTTTTTTGTTTTTTTTACATTTAAGTAAATGTGTTTTTTTATGTAAAATAAAATCAGTTGAGTATAAACTTTCTATAGGCATTTACAGTCGTCTGCTTCAAATGAGACGTAACGTGGTTCATCTATGAGTTGGCAGGTTTGGGTCAAGGCCCTGAATACTTTGAATAATATTTTGAAAAGCTAAAGGAAATGAATGGCAAATGTGCTTATGAAACCAAAGCTTTTGTAAGTGTGCAGTCGCCGCGTCAGGCGGATGGTTAATGGACACATTTATTCATTTGATTTATGTAATATGTCTTAATCAGTGTTTTTTGTAGCACAGACGAGTGACTGGTCAGTCTGAATGCTGCTGCTGTGTGCCGAAGCTCTCTCTGAAACAACAGCTGATTCTTAAAGGAGATCAGCTGCGTTTGTGTGTGTCAAAGACTGCATTCATCTAAACACACTCTGATGTTCCTCGAACAAACAAACGCCTCTTTGCAAGTGCTTGCCATGAACATTAGTAGAGATTGTTCCAGCGCTGAACACTTCATGCTGAGCTTAAAGTCAGTGTGAAATCAAAATTTGCAGTGTTTATTTTGCTGTTCTTTAGGTGAATAATTAATCTGTGAAAGTTAATGCACTGAAAAACACGTTTGTTTTGATAATGTTCAATCAAAGTCTGATAATTTGTTTCCATGTTTAGAGTGGCGGTCCTTCTCTGTTGATGTCAGTTTGACAGCTTCAGCCACTATATTCTTAACCACGCCCCTCTTACTGTTAATTTGCTATGAGTCAATGATTTGCAAAAAGAAAGCCCCACCCACTACTCAATATTTAGTTTAGTAAGAAGTACATCAGCGGCACGGTGGCTCAGTGGGTAGCGATGTCGCCTCACAGCAAGAAGGTCGCTGGTTCGAGCCCCGCTCGGTTGGGTTAGTTGGCATTTCTGTGTGGAGTTTGCATATTTTCCCAGTGTTGGTGTGGGTTTCCTCCGAGTGCTCCCGTTTTCCCCACAAGTCCAAAGACATGTGCTATAGGTGAATTGGGTAAGCTAAATTGTCCATTGTGTATGTCCGGGTCCTCCAGGTTGGGGGTTGAGCGTTGGACTAAGGACCTAAAAATTAGATGTTACAAAACACCAACATAGTGCAGCTACAGTAAATATCAACTTCGATATAAGCGGCGGGCGCTTCACAGTGGCGCAGTGGGTAGCACGATCACCTCAGCAAGAAGGTAGCTAGTTCAAGCCCCAGCTGGGTCAGTTTCCTTCTGGTGCTCCGGTTTCCCCCACAGTCCAAAGACATGCGCTATAGGTAAATTAAATAAGCTAAATTAGCCGTAGTGCCCAGTGTTGGGTTGCGCTGGAAGGGCATCTTCTGCGTAAAAACATATGCTGGATAAGTTGGTGGTTCATTCTGCTGTGGCGACCCCTGATTAATAAAGAGACTAAGCCGAAAAGAAAATGAATGAATGATATAAACGGCCCTGGGAGTAAGTATATCAACATACTGAAATAAAAGAACTTTAACTTCATTGTCATTTTAAATCCAAATTTTAACCCTAGGAAAAGATCATGGCTGGGTCCCAAATTGCATACTTCCATACTATATAGTACACTAAAATCAGTATGCGAGCCGTGTATTATCTTCGAACTTATAGAGTTCAAAAAACAGTATGTGAGAAGTACCCGGATGACCTACTACTACCGGCGAGATTCTGAAGTGCACATCGAATGGATGCTGCTCTATCCCATGATGCACTGCAATGGATGCGAGTAGGTCACGAGATGATGACAAAATGGCGGATGTAATATGTCCGAGTTCAATTCATACCACTGACAGTCATACTGTACAGAACGTACTTTTCTAATGGTTGAATAGTACATTTAAATTCAAATGCAGCACCTACTGAGTAGTTAGCGATTTCGGACGCAGCCCAGGTGTCAAGTGATTACAAGATTATAAAAGTCACACTTGTAATTTAGAAGTAGGTTGCAGTGTATGGAAAGTAATAGGGGCCGAAAGTCAATTAAATCCATATTAACTCGCACAGTTTGATCGTTCAGTTCATCAACAAGCACTGAAGCATTGTGTTGAGGAAACAAACCAGGTTTCACAACAGTATCAATGCATTTATAAAATATAGCAGTCTATGACAAAATTAAAAGTTAGCTGACATTGGATATCATTCGAAGATCCAAATCTAAAAAGATCAACCGTTTAATTATGATTGTTTGGCCAAACTGTTTAGAATTAGAAAGAAAAATAGACCATTTTAAATTAAGAGGTCCTAGGTTTATATCCCGGACGAGCCCCCAAATTGTTACATACTGCCTCCAATTAATTAAATAAAAACACTGATGAGAGAACACATTATCTGCTTGTTTCCAGTGCCAGAAATACATGTCCGTTTAATAGAATAACATAAGAAATCAAAGAATTCCTAACTTATTTTTAGTTAGCTGGTTTATCGTAACCAATGCAATCTCACAGCAATTCATACCTTTTTGATTTAGTGGTCAATTCGTATTCATTTGTACGATCTAATTCATACATTGTTGCAATTTTTGCTCAAGTAGGGTTTGGGAGACTCCTACTTTTAAAAGTCCTATATATTCATACGAATTAAATCTTATGAGTGTGTACGAATTAGCCAATTTTTTCTTTGTGATATTGGGGTGGTCATAACACTCATTAAATTTTGTCATAATACACTGAAGTCTTATGGAGATATGATGTCGACTTTGTCAAATAATTTCACTTTGTAAACTAGTGGATTATTCAAAAATGGTTAGACTTACCAAATTGTGTTTTGTAACTTTTGTTGACATGGCTTGAAGATGAACTCGTGGATGAAGCGTCAATCGTCGAGTGATTTACATGTTAAGTTTATGCAAATCCTGTGGCACGATTTACACAAATGAGCTGTCGCAAATGATGTGAGTCGAACGAATGATGCCATGCAATTCACTAGTTGAAATATCTGAACTTTTGCGGACATTCGCGCCACGTTACCCAATTAGGAGCTTGCTCTAGTACAGGAGTGATTTTGACGTAGCGCCTGTTGTTGGTGTCCCAAGGGGAAATCCTCCTGCATACACAGGAAAACAGCTCATCAAACTGGGCTTAGCTCAGTCGGAAGCACCGCTAAAATCTTCCATGATCCTTAGTTCAGTGTTTATTTTGCTGTTCTTTAGGTGAATAATTAATCTGTGAAAGTTAATGCACTGAAAAACACGTTTGTTTTGATAATGTTCAATCAAAGTCTGACAATTTGTTTCCATGTGGCGGTCCTTCTCTGTTGATGTCAGTTTGACAGCTTCAGCCACTATATTCTTAACCACGCCCCTCTTACTGTTAATTTGTTATGAGTCAATGATTTGCAAAAAGAAAGCCCCACCCACTACTCAATATTTAGTTTAGTAAGAAGTACATCAGCGGCACGGTGGCTCAGTGGGTAGCGATGTCGCCTCACAGCAAGAAAGTCGCTGGTTCGAGCCCCGGTCGGTTGGGTTAGTTGGCATTTCTGTGTGGAGTTTGCTTAGCTCAGTCGGAAGCACCGCTAAAATCTTCCATAATCCAGGTACAGTTTCTGGAGGAGTTGATGAACTTACAGAGCTGCACCTCTGAAAGGATACGGTGCCGAACGAATCTACGCTGTATTTCAGCCTTCCTAATGCACATAAAGCACAGCTAATCTCTCAATAAAAGCCATTTAGCACCAAAACTAGAAGCCCTGCCCATGTAATGAATTTTGCGCACAAACCAGGTTTCACAGCAATATATCAATGCATTTAAAAAATATAGCCGTCTACGACAAAATTAAAAGTTAGCTGACATTGGATATCATTCGAAGATCCGAATCTAACAAGACCAACAATTTAATTGTGATTGTTTGGCCAAACCATTTAGAAGTTAGAGAGAAAAATAGACCATTTTAAATTAAGAGGTCCTGGGTTTATATCCCAGATGAGCCCCCCAATTATTACATACACATAAAGCACAGTTAATCTCTCAATAAAATCCATGTTAGCCATTTAGCAACAAAACTAGAGTCACTGGGCAGACAGAAGCCCTGCCCATGAAGTGAATTTTGCGCACAAACCAGGTTTCACAACAATATATTAATAAAGTGAGTAAAATGTTTAACTAATTTCTCAAAATGTTCATGCGGATGTACATGCCAATTCAATGGATGGGGATGATTGGGAGGTCATGATTGGTAAGGGTCGATGAAGGTAATGTGGCCAGGACAGCGTAGTGACACCCCTACTCTTTATGAGAAGTGCCATGGGATTTTTAATGACCACAGTTTAACCTCGGTTTAACGTCTCATCCTAAAGATTATGATATAGGGATGGTTAGGAGGCCATGATGGACAGAGGCCAGTGGGCAAATTTGGCCAGGATGCCAGGGTTAAACACCTACTCTTTTTTTAGAAGTACATCCTGAGATTTTTAACGTCTTATCCGAATTACATCGCTCACTGACAGTATGGTGTCCCCTTCACTAAACTGGGGCATTAGGACTCACACAGACCGCAGATTGAGTGCCCCCTGCTTGCCTCACTAACACCACATCCAACAGCAACCTAGTTTTCCCATGTGGTCTCCCATCCAGGTACTGACCAGGCTGAGCTTCAGTGAGTAACCAGTCTTGGGCTGGAGGTTGATATAACTGTGGCAAACAACACAATTTGAGAGTTTTTGGGGGGAACCACTTCAATTTGTTTTGTTCAATCCACTTAAATTTGTAAAAACTAATACATTAACTTAATTCCTTCATGTTGTCCCAACACAAATCAATTATGTGGAACCCAGCAATACTTACAGAGTGTTCAGTGGTTGGCCCTGTAGAAAAAAATGTGCTTTCACATTCAAATGTGTTTTCCTCGTGCAAACCGATTTAATTAAATTCTGTAGCAATCTGAAATCTTCTGTGTTACTCGAGCTTGCTACAACGTGCACAAACTGTAGATCAGATTGCATTATTTGAACATTTCAGACTGTACATGCAACATACTGTAGATTTATTTGCCTTGACCACTTGTGAATGAAATGATGGATAATTCTATTAGTATGTGGAGCGTGAGATAAAGTCCGGCGCGTTAGGTAGTAATCACAGCAGACAGCTTTGTCGTAATAGAGATAAGTTACGCACACAGCCCAGAATAAATGAAATTTAGCTCAATTATGGCCACTAGTAATACGTTTCTTTATCAGTGGACTTTTGTGAAATATTGCACTCATTCGAAAAAGCGCACACAGATCTGTGTAATGTAGGTCAATATATTTCATTAGAAACCAATGGCTCTGGACAGCAGCTTTAGTCCACAGTTAATATCACCCTGAAGGTTAAAAAAAAAAAAAGATAAAGGGACACGTTCTAATCAAATCTACTCTTTCAAGTGATGATTTCCACTGCCACCCACACCACAGCCTCTCTGCGTGATTACAGGCATTTTTCATTAGGGCTTTTCACACATGGAATTGTTCACCCTGGGTCAGGTAAATGGAATCATGGGTTTTTCTTGCGCCTTGTTTCACACTGCTCATAATTTACATGTTATTAATAATACATTTTGGTTATTCCTAAAATGCAGTTGCATTCCTAAACCTTGATTTAGCATTCTTATTTGCATATTTGTAACATTAAGGCACTGATTTAATTACAGTGGAGTTTTCTTTTTGTTTTTCGGCTGCATAGGGGGGAAAACAACATCAGTGTTGTTTTTAATCACAATTGCACTCCAATTTCTGCAATACAACAATTTGTTTTTAATAACGCCTGACCCTGATTGGCTGGATGTTGTTTGATTAGTTTGATTAGATACAAATCTAAAAGAGGCTGATCATTTATTTGTACATTTTTGGTCAAACCGTTTATAAGTTAGACATGGTAATCAGCTATAAGTACTAGGTTTATATCCCGGACGAGCCCCCAACTGTAAAATACTACCTAATCACGAATGTTGGAGCAAAATCATAGGATTTCCAGATGACGTCTTAATATAAACATAGGACATCCAGATAATGGAATTACATCTTATTAACCTTCGCTCCGGTTTGCTTGTCTGCGTTTAGTTGTACATTGTTTAATATAGTATGTAACATTTAGGATGAGGGGGCTCGTCCGGGATGTTTTTCAAGCTTTTATATAATGTTTGACCAGATTAATGCAACATGAAAGAGGAATAATTTACTTTCATTTGTTTCTCATTTACAATCAATGGTATTTACTTTAGAAAATGCAAATGAGGTTTCATTTAAAGTGTAATTTGTAGAACAGTTGATTGGAACACGAATGAACTCTTAACCTCCAACAAAAGCCGCTGGCATTTCTACACCAAGACTGGATGATCTTTCTATCAGCCATGCTTGGTTTGAGCTGGACAATGGGAATGAGGAAGAAAGTGCGAGATTGAGCCGGCGGTGCCGCAGAAAGAGACGGTGAGTGTAGCTTCTGTGCCGCAGGAGAAAAGAGCCACTAAGCTCTTCAGTGGCCCTGAAAAGGCTGGCAGTAATGGGGCAACAGCGTGAATTATGATTTCTATCAGGGCTTTTACATTCCTGCAAGTGCCGTGAGCAAAGGCATTGGGGTATGAACTTTACTGCTCTGGCCAGGAGACGACAGCTGAGCTTTAGTGCCAGAGATGGAAGAATGAATACAGACCTGAGATGAACTCATCTACAGTCAACTTCTGGATCAAGATGAGACTTAGTAAACCTCCCAAACACTCGTCTGGGAGATATTTTACCAAAATAAACAATAGAAATACAGTTGAAGTCAGAATTATTCGCCCTCCTTTGAATTGTTTTTACTTTTTCAAATATTTTAACAGAGAAAGTAATTTATCACAGTATTTCCTTTAATATTTTTGTTCTGGAGAAAGTCTTATTTGTTTTATTTTAGCTAGAATAAAAGTAGTTCTTAATTTTTTAAAAGACATTTTAAGGTCAATATTATTAGCCCCCTTAAGCAATATATTTTTTAGATTGTCTATAGACAAAACCATCGTTATACAATGACTTGCCTAATTACCCTAACTTACCTAATTAACCTAGTTAAGCCTTTAAATGTCACTTTAAGCTGAATACTAGTATCTTGAAAAATATCTAGTAAAATATTATGTACTGTCAGCATGGCAAAGATAAACTAATTCAGTTATTAGAAATGAGTTATTAAAGCTATTATGTTTAGAAATGTGTTGAAAAAAAATCTTTCTGTTAAACAGAAAATGGGAAAAAAATCTAAAATAATGCTAATTTAAAGGTGCTCTAGCGACAGACGCTAGAGGCTATGGTCTTTAGCCTCTTTGTTAGAGCAACCGACTCCCATGCAAAGACTCGCCGGTTCGATTCCAACTCAGCGTGGGTAAGGTGCAGCACTACTGGTGGGTTACAAGTGGGGGCTCGTCCGGGATGTTAGTGAGGTTTAGGGAGCTGAGTGTAATGGAGGCCAGCTAATGAAGTGCTACGCAAGTAAACCTTACTCCTCTGACCTCTAAAGGTGCTCTAGCAACAGAGGCCATGGTCTTTAGCCTCCTTGTTAGAGCAACCAACTCCCGTGCAAAGAATCGCCAGTTCGATCCCAGCTCAATGCGTGTTCGCTGTAATAGGACCGGTGGGATATATATATATATATATATATATATATATATATATATATATATGTGTGTGTGTGTGTGTGTGCACGTTATTAAAAATGTATAGACTAAGCATGTGGAATTCAGCAGGGAATATTTAGCACAATGTTCACTGGGCATTTCGGCCCCCTTCTCTTCCTCTGATTTTCTCTCTCTTTCTCTCAGTCTTTCCGATATGCAGCTGTGCCCTCCAGCTTGTCCTTCTCTGATCTCTGTCTCCGTTCCAGCGCTTGTTCCCACCTCTGAATGTCTGGCAGTCACTGGTGTGCCGGGTTTTCCTCGGGCTGAATGTGTTCTCTGTGCCGCTTCCTGCTCTTTGTGGGCACTAATGCATTAGTGAATGCAGGATCCGACGGCAACCCGATTACAATCCAGATCCAATTACGCAATCGCAACTTCAAAACCAATCTCCACCAATCAGAGCTGCAAGTGTTTGCTCTGTAAAGCGTCTTCTTCATTATTGACTGTCCAAATAAAGGAATGCTGGAAAAAAGCAGTGTGTGTGTGGGCCGGCTGATGGAGGATCATCGAACGCCTGAGGAATCGTTCTGTCTCCTGAAGCCAAAAGCGAGTCTGTAAAAGCGGCTGGACTCCCACAGAGAGCGATGTTCCTGCAGGCCAGCTCTCCATCTGTCTCAGCTGAGCTCCTCCAATCTCTGCCTCTTTTCACTTCTGTCCTGTGAAGCTGCGTTTCTGGAGGACGTTGTGTGTGGATTCAGAAACCCACTGATTTTAGTGCATTTTTTAGAACAATTTTTTTTCAAATGGGAGGCATTATGAAAGTCCGCATGAACCAGAAGCTGCGACCCTTAGTTTTTTTTGTGTTGTGATGCAGTTCCTAGAGAAACAAAATATTAAATGAGAAAACTGTGGACGTCGCTTTGTTTTTTCTACTGTGGGCTGATTGGATAGTAAAGTAGGCATTTCATTCAGAAAGATTGGGAAATGGGTTTTAGAAGAGTTATTACAACCTAACAGACACCTCCTTTTCCTCCTCCTCACCATTTCTGTTTGTTGTCAAAACTGACAGTTGGAGGGGCGTGGTTAAATGTTAGCCACGCCCAATATCTCAGACGGACGTAATCTGAGAATTTAAGTAAAAACTAACTGTAAGTGCATTTTCAGATTTCAATTAAAGATTACAAGAATTGTTCACCACAAAACTTGCAATGTTAATTTTGATTTCATTTGTACTTAAAAAGAGTAAGGTCAACACAATTAACGATTTATCTGTGGAAGTTAATCCACCTTAAAAAAAAATTGTTTTGTAATCTTCAATTCTTCCATTTGACGGCTTTAGCTACAATATTCTGAACTAGGCCTTAACCAAACCTTGCTGAGCAGAATAAAAAGCATAATTTTTTTTTAACTGTTTGAAAATAGTAACCAATGTACCTGCATCCCTACACTATAAAAAATGATATGACAATCTTGACTACAAATGTTTTTTTGTTGCTTTAACTTTTTTAATGAGTTAATCAGGTTTTAATTAAATTTTTTAAGTAATGCAAAGTTGAACTTAATGTTTTTTGTCAGTTTGATTTAAATAAGTTGAGAAAAATAGACAATTAAAAGTCAATTTGATTCAACTAAAAAAATAAACCCAGGCTCATTATTGATATGTACCCATATATACATTTCTGCAGATCGCAAAATTGTTCCCAGGAGTTACATTGTTTAGCAGTTTTTGTTTTCACGAATTACCAGAGGCTGCTGTGTATGCTTTTTCAGATCTCAAATTTCTTTTGTGGGTGCCATTCGCTCCTGCTGTTCTGGCATAAATCCCCCAGAGGCTGCTGACCGACCGACCAATCCAGATGTTTTCAAAAGCACTGATTGTTTCGATCACCCCCTTCCCTAAACCTAACCGACAGTGTTTTCAAAAGAAGAAAAGAAAAGAAAAGGCCTCACGGCAGCCTGGTTTTTACTACATTTTCAGATGTAACAACGTTCTTACCCTGTTATTTACTTGTTTATTTTATTTTTTGCATTTTGTTTTTGTTTTACCAGCTTTCTGGAACCGTTCTTTGCCGGACTTGAACCTCGTTGTCGCGGTCAACTCCTCCCTGTGTCTCAAGTCCGCCGATGTATGTGGCGAGCCACTGGGGAAACTTGTAACAGCATAAAAGCCATCCACACAGAGGTAAGCAGTCAGCTAGTAGTGCGAAAAGAACAACATGTGCTTATTCTGAAAATGTAGCCCTATATACATTTCTGGAGATCGCAAATTATGCAGCCATTTCATCTTTTAAACGAAAAATACAGGGCGATATGACGCTGTTTCTTTTTGCGCTTACCAGCTGACCGTTTACCTCCGTGTGGACGGCTTTCCCACTGTTACCAATTTGTCCAATTAGCTCACCATGTACGTCGTGGACTTGAGATGCAGGGGAGATGACGGGATTCGAGTCTGCGAAGCACAGTTACAGAAAGCAGGTAAGACAAAAACAGAAGCCAAAAAAATTAAATAAGTAAATAACAGGGTGAGAATTTGGTAAAATCTTAAAACATGGTAAAAATCAGGCGAGGGCTTTTCTTTTTCTGGATTGCTTTTTAAAACTGTCGATTAGGTTTAGGGAAGTGGGTGGTCGGGTCAATCGGTGCTTTTGAAAAATATTGGTTGGGTTAAGGGAAGGAGGAGGGTGGGTCAGTCGACAGCAGGTGTGAATGGCACTTGCGAGAGAAATTTGAGATCTCAAAAAATGTAAACAGTGGCCTCTGATGGATTTACGCAAGAACAGCAGGTGCGAATGGCACTTGCAAGAGAATTTTGAGATCTCAAAAAGCGTACACAGCGGCCTCTGGTGGATTTACGCAAGAACAGCAGGTGCGAATGGCACTTGCAAGAGAAATTAGAGATCTCAAAAAGCGTACACAGCGGCCTCTGGTGGATTTACGCAAGAAAAGCAGGTGCGAATGGCACTTGCGAGAGAAATTTGAGATCTCAAAATGCGTACACAGTGGCCTCTGGTGGATTTACGCAAGAACAGCAGGTGTGAATGGCACTTGCAAGAGAAATTTGAGATCTCAGAAAGCGTACACAGCGGCCTCTGGTGGATTTACGCAAGAACAGCAGGTGTGAATGGCACTTGCGAGAGAAATTTGAGATGTCAAAAAGCGTAAACAGTGGCCTCTGGTGGATTTACGTAAGAACAGCCGGTGCAAATGGCACTTGCGAGAGTAATTTGAGATCTCAAAAAGCGTACACAGCGGCCACTGGTGGATTTACGTAAGAACAGCAGGTGTGAATGGTACTTGCGAGAGTAATTTGAGATCTCAAAAAGCGTACACAGCGGCCTCTGGTGGATTTACGCAAGAACAGCAGGTGTGAATGGCACTTGCGAGAGTAATTTGAGATCTCAAAAAGCGTACACAGCGGCCACTGGTGGATTTACGTAAGAACAGCAGGTGTGAATGGTACTTGCGAGAGAAATTTGAGATCTGAAAAAGCGTACACAGCGGCCTCTGGTGGATTTACGTAAGAACAGCAGGTGCGAATGGCACTTGCGAGAGAAATTTGAGATCTCAAAAAGCGTACACAGCGGCCTCTGGTGGAACATGATCTGCAATAAAAGTACCTCTTGGGACATATTTGGTGCTCTCCAGAAATGTATATCTCCAGAAATGTATATGACGCCGCTGGCGTCATACAGCCCCGTAGCGTTTGTTTTAAAGACAAAATGCAGCCATACGTATCTCTGGTTACATAATTTGCACTCTACAGAAATGTATACAGGGCTACATTTTCACAATGAGCCTGTGTTGCCAATTATTAAGGCAGGAATCATTTTTTACAGTGTATACTGTAGAATCAAATGATGAATAGTGCATGCTTAACTGTATATGTGCTTATCTATATTCTATGCTACGCTTAACTTGCCTGAATGGATTTTCCATGGATTCTCGAGTGTGCGCATAGCCTGGATTAATATTACCCACAATCCCACACACTAAAGAAGAGGAGGTTCCAGTGGTATTTTTAGTGTAGCGCAAACGTACACAAACCGGGATGCCTCCGAAAGCTCGACTCTTTTTATAAAGAGAATATTTCTGTCTCCTATCTCTCCGCATAACATCAGCGCAGGAAGAGGTGGTTTGTTTATGTAACCTTTCGGATTACTGCCGTTAACCTAATATCAACTATATATGCAGGCTATTAAACTGAAACATCTCTTTAGAGCCATGGGTGCAAATGTACAGTATTTAAATACGGCGTAATTCAGGGGTGACTTTCTCAGAAACTCATTTCGGGCAGAACACGCGCTCCTCCGCAGGCCCGAGATGTCTGGAGCGTTTGAGATTTCGCTGGGTCTGTGCTGATGTTGGAGCTGAAGGGATTTTTTCGGGTGGGAAAAGACTCTTGTGTCCCGAGGCTTCTTTATTTATTCATGTCAGTCTGATCCTTGAGCTTAAGCTGAAGATGCTGAAGGGGGGAAAGAAGTGGGCCAAGAGAGCTTTCATTAAAAACAGCCGAATGCAGAGTTTTATTCAGCAACTCTTAAACGCTTATGGAGAAACACCTAAACTGTAAACGCATTGCCAAAGTCAGCGACTCCCACGCTTCTGTATTATACAAACACACACACACACACACACACTCTCTTATATACAGTTGAAGTCAGAATTATTAGCACCCTGTATATTTTTTTCACAATTTCTGTTTTGATTTTTTTTTTTCAACACAGCTTAAAAACGCCTCTCATATGGAGAATTAAGTCACATAAAACTTCAACAAAGTGTAAAAATCTTGATGGTTCTGTGGGTCTGATCTATCAACATAATTTGGGAAATATTTAAAAAAGAAAAAAAATTAAAAAGGGGGCTAATAATTATGACTTCAACTGTATGTATACTTAAATCATTTTACTGATTTTATTAAAAGCAAAAACATCTGAAAAAATAAAATTTAAGTAGAAATAAAAACAAAATAAAGTTTAAATAGAATAGAAGTAGAAATGGAATAGAAATGGTATTCAACACGTCACCATGGCAGCTTAAAGACGCCTCTCATAAGGAGAATGAAGTCACATTCATTGCTCTTTTTTTACAGACTTCAACAAGTGTAATTTGATCAACAAGTGAAATTCTGTGGGTCTCGTCTATCCAATCTGATCTTTATTTTGTATTTTCTATTGGATTCAAGTCAGGTGATTGGCTGGGCCATTCTACAGCTTGATTTTCTTTCTCTGAAAGCATTTGAGAGTTTTCTTGGCTGTGTTTTGGATCATTGTCTTGCTGAAATGTCCACCCTGGTTTCATCTTCATCATCCTGCTAATGTAGATGTTGGACTGAAGCAGTGAATATTCATTTACAATGATGAAGGGCAGAGGGTTGCTGAAGAACTACTGAGAGATTTCAGCTGCTGTCTGGGCTTTCCATGCCTTTTTACACCTTTCTTTCTTCATGTGGTCAATACTTTTTCCCTGTCATTTCATTTTATTACACATAACTTCATTTGTAAACTAATTAGATTTGTTTTCTTTACATATATGGATTATTTGGTTGTTACCAATATCTGGTGTGGATATATATATGCAGTTGAAGTCAGAATTATTAACATATTAGCATATTAGAATTTTTTTTTATTTTTTCAATATTTCCCAAATGATGTTTAACAGGGCAAGGAAATTTTCACAGTATGTCTGATAATATTTTTTCTTCTAGTGAAAGTCTTATTTGTTTTATTTTGGCTAAAATAAAAGCAGTTTTTAATTTTTTAAAAACCATTTTAAGGTCAATAACATTAGCCCCTTTAAGCTATATACTTTTTCAATTGTCTATAGAACAAACCAACGTTATACAATAACTTGCCTAATTACCATAACCTGCCTTGTTACCCTAATTAACCTAATTAAGCTTTTAAATGTCACTTTAAGCTGTATAGAAGTGTCTTGAAAAATATCTAGTCAAATATTATTTACTGTCATCATGACAAAGATAAAATAAATCAGTTATTAGAGATGAGTTATTAAAACTATTATGTTTAGAAATGTGTTGAAAAAATCTGCTCTCCGTTAAACAGAAATTGGGGAAAAATAACCGGTTATTATGTACTGATGTCATTTATTGTATATGCATTATATGGCGGTAGCTTACTATGGCGAGGGATAACTGCACGATTCATGCTTGTGTGTTTGCTGGACAGTCTTTCACTAACAGGTAAGTACATCAGAAACCAGCTAGGAAAAAATGATAGCTGTTAAGGTTCTCTCTCTCTCTCTCTCTCTCTCTCTCTCTCTCTCTCTCTCTCTCTCTCTCTCTCTCTCTCTCTCTCTCTCTCTCTCTCTCTCTCTCTCTCTCTGGGCCCTTTGACCTGCTGGTTTGTTCGTGAGGTAACATTTATCTCTTCTCTCGGCTGTTACAACAATCACGTTACTTGTGGATCCAGACACGAACATGTCTATAGAGTAAATTTTCTCCACCACGTCGCCACCTATAATGGATCAGCTGATCGCCGTGGCTGTTTAACATCAGTGTCCGTGTCACTGTTTGCTGAACAGCACTAGAGCCACGCTGACCATTAGAGCCAATCGCAGGCCTTTCTGTTGAGGCGTGTTCAATTACAGGCGTTTAAGAACTCGCTCAACAATGCTAAAAAAGCAAACGGGATAATCTTTACATTAGTTTATTTGCTATAAATGCTCATGTTGTTCTGTGCATGTACTTTAGTTATGTTTGATACATTCAAAAGAGTGTTTTCTTTGAGCAGGTAAAATTAAAGTACAGTTCATATTAATGACTGCTTGAATTAAACAAAATTGTATTACAAACAATATATAAACATATTTATAAATTATACATTTTAATACAAGAATTATTGTGTTGCTAAGTAAAATATCAAATTGTTTATGAAAAAGCATCATCAATGCACCGCAATGCACAGAGATATGGAATTGAACCGAATCGATGGCATGATAATCATAACCGAACCGAATTGTGAGACCAGTGTAGGTTCACACCCCTATATATATATATATATATATATATATATATATATATATATATATATATATATATATATATATATATATATATATATATATATATATATATATATACAGTATATATAGTTTCTTTCCATCACAAAGCGTCATTACAAAAGTAATAAAAGCTTGAAAGTGCTCCAGTTTTATCTCTGCTGGCTCCTCCACATGACACAGGTTTTGTCTTCAGTCAGATGGTCAGCTCCTCAGTAAGTGGGAAGCTCTTGGCCAGAAAAAGACATCGGTGCTTTCCAGACTTCATGACGACAGTCTAAAGTCTGGCTACGCAAGTCTAGCATGTTTATGACTTGTGTGAGCGTCATTCGGAGCTTTCAGAATCAGCAGAAACGACCCACAGATGCTGCATTTACAGCCAGCACTAATGGCTCTCTCTTCTGAACAGATTTAACTCTTATTTTCCTTTGTGATGTTATTGTGAAATGTGCTGAATCAATCAATGCTGAATCCGAGAGCGTGAAACTCTCGTCTACACTTCTGAGTGACCATCAAAACATTGAGGTGATTGTGTTTCAATCAATGCCATTCAGATCCTATGAGAGAAGAAGAACGGTTTTAGTATTATTTTTGTTGCATGTTATGAATCACAAGGATATGAACTGGGTTTAGGGTTCAAAAGGTTCATATTCTTTAACATTATACAACATATATTAAGTCAGCAAGCATTTATAATGCATTACTTTATCACTTGAGAGTTAAACTTAATGTTTAATGGGGAAAAAAATGGGGTTTTGCATATAGAAATGATTAGATTATCGAAAGTGAGCAGTACACATTCATCAAAAAGACTGAAAAAAAAAAAATATATATATAAATATATATATATATGTACAGTGTGTATGTGTGTGTTGATGGCTTCATTTTAAAGAGCAGATTTGTTTGTCTATGTACTTGTAAAATAATGATTATTATTACTTTCTTTTTATTGTTATTATCAAAATTTCTGTTTATTTTGTTAACAAAGTCTTTACAATTATCTCAATATTTATTTGAAATGTAGTATAAATCATATTTTATTAACAATTTTACATTTGTTTTTATTTTAAATGTATATACTACTCATTCGAATGTTATTCTTTTAGTATATACTTTTAGTATATATATATATATATATATATATATATATATATATATATATATTAGTGGTGGGCCGTTATCGGCGTTAACGCGAGACTCTTATCGCGCGTTAAAAAAAATATCGCCGTTAATCTATTCTCAAAGTTGGGTAAGAGCTGGGTCTTTTCTATGCAAGCTATGATGACTTTCACCTTGATAGTTTAGCGCGGATGTTTACCTGACCGGTGAGCCGTCTGGGAAAGAAGTGCCCTTCTGAATCAAATCAGCAGGATGCCTGACTCTAACTGCAGTTGAGCAGTTTCACTTTAACTCACGAACATTTCATTGATGCCTTCGTGACAAACTGGGGTATTAGACGCAAATAAATGAGTAAGGACAGGTGAGAGTGTTATGGAATTTAATAACGCACGCCAAATGAGAAGAAAAAAAACCTCCGCATTTAGCGATGTGTGTGTGTATGTGTGTGTGTGTGTGTGTCTTTGTGTGTGTGTCTTTGTGTGTGTGCGTCTGTGTGTCTGTGCGGTCCTTTACTGACAGCCGCCTGTGTGGATCTTGTCGGAAAATATGGCGAAAAGTCCTACATGACGGGAATAGTTTGTCAGTAATGCCACTAATATCTGCATACTCCACGTCTCAATTCCATTTCTGTTTAGTTCAGTTATGACTTTAATCGCATTAAGTAATCAAAAATCACTGTTTACATGATAGACTCTTAATCAGAGTATTGTTTTAATCATATTAAAATCGTATTAAAGTATTGTTGCCCATGTAAACATACTCAATGTTTGACACCGTCAGGGCTCTGTGAACTTGCCTTTGTGAAGCAGCATTTTCTGTATGTACGTACATCAAAAGCAAGTATGAAATTGCAGTTTGGAGCTTATGTAGGCCTACAGTTCAACATTCATGTTTAACTGAATAAACAGTTAGTAAACACAAGTACATCTTTTTGAGCATCATTTATTTTCATCACCAAATATCATAGTAGAACAGTTTCTCAAGCAGTTTGTGATGCATTTTGGAAACAGGAGATGAGCCCCTGGTCTAATGCGTCACCTGGCTTGAAAAACCCGTTCTCAAAGATTTATTATTTGGGTAGCACACATATTCAGGATGCCTTCGGCAGAATTCAAATGAGCCATTTTAATCTAGATTAATTTAGATTAAAAAAATTTATCTATGCCCACCTATTATATATATATATATATATATATATATATATATATATATATATATATATATATATATATATATATATATATATAAATAAATTGATAGATAAATTGATAGATAGATATTAATTCCTAATAATATATCCTAAAATGATAAATAATATATCTTATAATATATAAATAGATAATTCTTATAATGTATTTTAACAGCAAAATTGACTGATTTCAATTCTTCTCAGTTTATGCATTTTAAAAAAGACTAATTATTGGTTCAGTCCCAATGAAATTGAATGGTTAAAGTGCATGTAATTATAATGAGTGGTTAAAGGTGTCGAAAAATGGAAATGATTCAGAATCCAAAGCCCCAAAGTCATTATTTTTGCCTTGTTCCATTGATATAGAGTTTGATAAGCTGATGTAAAATCATTTGCACCTCACAGACTTAAAGGTACAGACACATGTTTAATTCTGAGAGAGTATTATTATTATTATTATTATTATTATTATTATATTAATATAAGACACCTTGACCGACGTTGTACTTAAAGTGGACTTAACTGAATATCTAAAATCCTCATTAATCCAACTTTGTTTTTTTTTTTTTCCATATTTGACCTGTTTGCATAAAAAAATAGAGACAAATCACTTTAAATGATGGACTGTGCTATAAATAATCCACATACACAGTAAAAACTGAGTAAGACACATTTGTATTGTGCTTTATTTTTATCCGCCATGAAAATAACGCTATGTTTGGTGTTTTTAACGTGACATTAATATCACAAGTATATCTGTGGGCAAAACTCTTTTGATTTCGTCGTGTTTCCTTTTGTTCCTCCAGATTATTTTCTCTTTAAATTCCCTACAGTGCAGTTATATTCAATCCATAATATTGCTGCGAAAGGACTTATTTGGAGTTATTCAAAGTCTGCTTATGGAAGGGGGACACTTTGGCAACACTTTAATTTTAAGGGGACCTATCATGCCCATTTTACACAAGATTTAAAATAAGTCTCTGATGTCCCTAGAGTGTGTATGTGAAGTTTCAGCTCAAAATACTCCACAGATAATGGTTTATAACTCTTTGAAACTGACCCTTTTAGGCTGTAATCCAAATTGTGTCACAGTGTCCCAAAAGTGTTTGGTGACTGTTGCTTTAAATTCAAATGAAAGAGGGCGGAGCTACAAACACCTGTGACTCTAATAATAGACGGCTGCTTCGAACGACTTCAGATTTTTTGGTCGACTTTTATGTTATTAAATTCGAGTCAACGTCGACATAGTCAAACACGACACAAACATTTTGCTATTTGTTTGTTGGAAATACATATACACATACTTTTTGACAGCTCATAACACATTGCAAAACAATTCCACATTACCAATGAGTAGAGGTGTGACAAGATCTCGTATGACGAGATCTCGCGAGATTAAATTGCGATGAGATTTCTCGTCAAGGTGACAAGTTGTGTCGTGAGGTGTGATGTTATGATGGAGCGTGAGGGTGAAATTAGCATTGAAGATCGGAGGCAGGATTGGATTTAAACTGCAAATCAAGTGCTTTCCACACACCTGGCAACTCAGACTGGCCTCGGAGTTTCGCGTGTCACTAGGTTGGGTGGGCGGGTGGGTGTGATGTAACAGCTTTCAGTTCAGCGGCTGCCCCATCCAACAGAGGCTACAACTGCAGCCACACACAATATGGTTCATAACAATGCAATGGATTAGCACTTCAGTTATGCTTAAAGTCATAATCGTCGTAAACACAAATGGAATTAGGACATGTGGAGTATTTCTATTTCAGTCTATTTTAGTCTAATGTCTATTTCAGTTTATTTAGCAGTGTTTGCATGTCCTTTACAGCATAGAATTAATTAAAATAGAAATAAAATACCATTCACTAGAATTTTTTTTAAAAGCAGCTAAATTGTTTCGCAGTTTGGGATTATAAAATAAAAAATAAAAATTATTTTAGGGAAAATAAAAATCTATTTTCCATTTTGCTAATATTTAAAATTATATATAAAAAGACTATTTTCCATTCACATAGGCTATTAGAAAAATATTTTGTAGTGTTTTCATGCGCTTTACTGCATAGAATTCATTAAAATAGAAGTAAAATAACAATTATTACAAATTGATTTAAAAAAATAGCACCTAATAGTTTTGTGATAATTTAAGTTGAATAAAAGACTATTTTCTATTAATATATGTCATAATTGATTTCATAAAAAATTTGTAAAAATCTCGTCTCATCTCTTTCTTGTAAACCCAATGTCGTGTCTCGTCTCGTCTTGTGGAGTGTCTCTTCACACCCTTACCAATGAATCATTTTAGTGGAAAACAAATGCATTGTCAACACCGTTCATTTAGCTGATAATGCAACATTAGCACAGGCTAATTTTAGCGCAAAATAAATACAGTCAACGCACTGATCATGGCTTGTATGACTAAAAATTATAGGTGGGCATAGATTAATTTTTTTAATCTAGATTAATTTCAAAATTAATCTAGATTAATCTAGATTAAAATGGCTCATTTGAATTCTGCCGAAGGCATTCAGAATATGTGTGCTACCCAAATAATAAGTCTTTGAGAACGGGTTTCTCCAGCCAGGTGACGCTATAGACCAGGGGCTCATCTCCTGTTTCCAAAATGCATCACAAACTGCTTGAGAAACTGTTCTACTATGATAATTGGTGATGAAAATAAATAATGTTCAATAAGATGTACTTGTGTTTACTAACTGTTTATTCAGTTAAACATGAATGTTGAACTGTAGGCCTACATAAGCTCCAAACAGCGATTTCATACTTGCTTTTGATGTACGCACATACAGAAAATGCTGCTTCACAAAGGCAAGTTCACAGAGCCCTGACGGTGTCAAACATTGAGTATGTTTACATGGGCAACAATACTTTAATACGATTTTAATATGATTAAAACAATACTCTGATTAAGAGTCTACCATGTAAACAGCGATTTTTGATTACTTATTGCGACTAAAGTCATAACTGAACTAAACAGAAATGGAATTGAGACGTGGAGTATGCAGATATTAGTGGCATTACTGACAAACTATTACCGTCATGTAGAACTTTGTAGAACATGTAGAACTTTTCACACACACACATCGCGAAATGCGGAAGTTTTTTTTCTTCTCATTTGGCGTGCGTTATTAAATTCCATAACACTCTCACCTGTCCTTACTCATTTATTTGCGTCTAATACCCCAGTTTGTCATGAAGGCATGAATGAAATGTTCGTGAGTTAAAGTGAAACTGCTCAACTGCAGTTAGAGTCAGGCATCCTGCTGATTTGATTCAGAAGGGCACTTCTTTCCCAGACGGCTCACCGGTCAGGTATACATCCGCGCTAAACTATCAAGGTGAAAGTCATCATAGCTTGCGTAGAAA
>LR812543.1:9460442-9567942 GCA_903798195.1 Danio kyathit
TATTCAAAAGAGTCATTTGTTCAAAATTCAGACATAAACTGCTGTATGTATTCGATTGACTAAAAGATTTGGTTCATTAGTTCTTTAGAGGATGAAGTGGCATGAAATGGACTACACTGGTTGCCCTGTGTGTGTTTGACAAACTAGAAAGAAGTTGTTCAAAAGAGTCATTTGTTCAATATTCATGATTCACTAAAATGATTTGGTTCATAGAGTCATTTGGTGCCTGAATTAGACTACACTGGTTGCCCTGTATGTTTTTGTTGAACTAGAAAGAAGCTATTCAAATGATTCACTTGTTCAAAATTCAGACTTAAACTACAGTATATATTTGATTCATTAAAATGATTTGGTTCATAACAGTCGTTTAATGCATGAATTGTCATGAATTGAACTACACTGGTTGCGTATGTTTCTGACAAACTAGAAAGAAGTTATTCAAAAGAGTCATTTGTTCAAAACTCAAACTTAAACTGCTGTATGTATTTGATTCACTAAAAGATTTGGTTCATAAGAGTTCTTTAGAGAATGAAGTGGTATGAATTGGACTACACTGATTGCCTTGTATGCATTTGACGAACTAGAAAGAAGTTGTTCAAAAGAGTCATTTCTTCAGAATTTGGATTTATACATGATTCACTAAAATGATTTGGTTCTGAGAGTCGTTTGGTGCCTAAATTTGAACTACACTGATTGCCCTGTATGTTTTTGACGAACTAGAAAGAAGCTATTCAACTGAGTCACTTGTTCAAAAGTCAGACTTAAACTACAGTACTTGATTCCTTTAAAATGATTTAGTTTATAAGAGTCATTTAATGCATGAATCGATTGGTTGATTCATTCGGTTGGTTTCTTGATTGGTTTGTATTCTTGATTGATTGGTTGGTTGGTTGGTTGGTTGGTTGGCTACTTGGTTGGTTGGTTGGTTGGTTGGTTGTTTGGTTGGTTGGTTGGTTGGTTACTTGGTTGGTTGGTTGGTTGGTTGATTCATTTGGTTGGTTTCCTGATTGGTTTGGTTTCTTGAATGATTCGTTGGTTGGTTGGTTGGTTGGTTGGTTGGTTAGTTGGTTGGTTGGTTGGTTGGTTGGTTGGTTGGTTGGTTGGTTGGTTGGTTGGATGGTTGGTTGGTTGGGTTGGTTTGGCTTAGTTGATTTCTTGATTGGTTTGGTTTCTTGATTGGTTGGTTGGTTGGTTGGTTGATTCATTTGGTTGGTTTCTTGATTGGTTCGGTTTCTTGATTGGTTGGTTGGTTGGTTAATTGGTTGGTTGATTGATTGGTTGATTCATTTAGTTGATTTCTTGATTGGTTTGGTTTCTTGATTGGTTGGTTGATTGGTTGATTGATTTGGTTGGTTTCTTGATTGGTTGGTTGGTTGGTTGATTGATTGGTTGATTCATTTGGTTGGTTTCTTGATTGGTTTGGTTTCTTGGTTGGTTGGTTGGTTGGTTGGTTAGTTGATTGATTGATTGATTGATTGATTGATTGATTGATTGATTGATTGATTGATTGATTGATTAGTCGATTTGTTGGTTGATATATTTGGTTGTTTTTTATTGATTGATTGATTGATTGATTGATTCATTCATTCATTCATTTGGTTGATTTTTTGATTGGTTTGGTTTCTTGATTGATTGGTTGGTTGATTGGTTGATTCATTTGGTTGATTTGGTTTCTTGATTGCTTGATTGATTGATTGATTGATTGATTAATTGATTGATTGATTGGTTGATTAATTTGGTTGATTCTTGATTGGTTTGGTTTCTTGATTGATTGGTTGGTTGATTGGTTGATTCATTTGATTGATTGATTGATTGATTGATTGATTGATTGATTGATTGATTGATTGATTGATTGATTGATTGATTGATTGATTGATTAATTGATTGATTGATTGATTGATTGATTGATTGACCTAAAACTGTCCAATTCATAAGAGTCATTTGCTCATGAATTGTACCATAGTGGTTGCAATGTTTTTGATTCACTGAAACATACAGGATCATATTTATCATATATCACACTGTGTGTTGCTAAATCACTAAAAACTGATTCATATAAGTTACTGCTAATTAATCAGACTTCATTTGCTGTGACTAGTTTTCTTTTTTTTCTTTTTTATTCCCTAAATCTGTCCAGTTTATAAGAGTCATTTGCTCAAAAATTGTACTTTAGTATTTGCAATGTTTGTTTTTGAACTAAAACATACCGGTTCATAAGAGTCATTTGCTCATAAATCAGACTACATTTAGTTTCTTGATTGGTTGTTTGGGTGGTTGAATGCTTGGTTGGTTGATTGATTAGTTGATTCATTTGGTTGGTTTCTTGATTGGTTGGGTTTCTTGATTGATTGGTGGGTTGGTTGGTTGGTTGGTTCATTGATTGGTTGATTCATTTGGTTGTTTTTTTTTATTCATTTGGTTTCTAGATTGGTTGGTTGGTTGGTTGGTTGGTTGATTGGTCAATTTGTTAGTTTATACATTTGGTTGTTTTTTGATCGATTGATTGATTGATTGATTCATTCATTTTGTTTATTTGTTTTTTTTTTATTGTTTTAATGATTGGTTAGTTGGTTAGTTGGTTGATTCATTTAGTTGATTTCTTGATTGGTTTGGTTTCTTGATTGGTTGGTTGGTTGGTTGGTTGGTTGATTCATTTGGTTGGTTTCTTGATTGGTTCGGTTTCTTGATTGGTTGGTTGGTTGGTTAATTGGTTGGTTGATTGATTGGTTGATTCATTTAGTTGATTTCTTGATTGGTTTGGTTTCTTGATTGGTTGGTTGATTGGTTGATTGATTTGGTTGGTTTCTTGATTGGTTGGTTGGTTGGTTGGTTGATTGATTGGTTGATTCATTTGGTTGGTTTCTTGATTGGTTTGGTTTCTTGGTTGGTTGGTTGGTTGGTTGGTTGGTTAGTTGATTGATTGATTGATTGATTGATTGATTGATTGATTGATTGATTGATTAGTCGATTTGTTGGTTGATATATTTGGTTGTTTTTTATTGATTGATTGATTGATTGATTGATTGATTGATTGATTGATTGATTCATTCATTCATTCATTTGGTTGATTTTTTGATTGGTTTGGTTTCTTGATTGATTGGTTGGTTGATTGGTTGATTCATTTGGTTGATTTGGTTTCTTGATTGCTTGATTGCTTGCTTGATTGATTGATTGATTGATTGATTGATTGATTGATTGATTGATTGATTGGTTGATTAATTTGGTTGATTCTTGATTGGTTTGGTTTCTTGATTGATTGGTTGGTTGATTGGTTGATTCATTTGATTGATTGATTGATTGATTGATTGATTGATTGATTGATTGATTGATTGATTGATTGATTGATTGATTGATTGATTGATTGATTGACCTAAAACTGTCCAATTCATAAGAGTGATTTGCTCAAAAAATTTACTTTAGTGTTCGCATTGTTTGTTTCTGATTCACTAAAATGTACCAGTTCATAAGAAACATGGGCAACCCAGTGGCGCAGTAGGTAGTGCTGTTGCCTCACAGCAAGAACGTCGCTGGGTCGCAGGTTCGAACCTCGGCTGGGCTGGGTCAGTTGGCGTTTCTGTGTGGAGTTTGCATGTTCTCCCTGGGTTCGCGTGGGTTTCCTCCGGGTGCTCCGGTTTCCCCCACAGTCCAAAGACATGCAGTACAGGTGAATTGGGTAAGCTAAATTGTCTATAGTGTATGAGTGTGAATGTGTGTGTGGTAATTCCCAGAGATGGGTTGCGGCTGGAAGGGCATCCGCTGCGTAAAATCGTGCTGGATAAGTTGGCGGTTCATTCCGCTGTGGCGACCCCGCAAGGGACAAAGCCGACAAGAAAATGAATGAATGAATAAGAAACATTTGCTGATGAATCAGACTACATTAGTCATGCTGTATATTTCTGATTCTCTTTTTGTTTTTCAGAATTCTTTTTGTTTGTTCACAATTCACACTACAGTGTATTAATATTATAACAATAATCTATTATATGTACAACAATATATATGCAATAACACTATTTTGTATAACCATCATGCATTTTAGATATAAAAAGAGGCAAAATCACATCCAGCTCACCACATACAGCACTTTTTTTATTCTCATTGTCCTCCAGAAGCATGTAAATCCCCTAATGTTTGGCTCAAATCCAGTTGTGTCTGTATTTCAGGTCCACGTGGAGTCAGTCTTGCCCATTTCACCCATCCTGACCCGTCTGTGACCCATCTGTGTGACCCGCTGCGACTGCCGAATAAATCATTCAGGGCCTCTGGAGCTTCAGGTGAGGCTCCGCTCTGTCATTTCAATGAGTTTGAGTCACACGAGCCCTGTTTTACACACGGGACGGTGCAGAGACGCGGGACAGACGGCGTTTATGCCCTCCAGCCACCCACAACACGTCCGCTTATGGTCTGCTGACGACCGGCAGATTACGCCAGCGGAAAATAATCCAGTTCCTTCCAAGAAACGCACCTTCTGCTCGCGTTCACGCATGATTACATGTAGAATAATGAACTGCAACCGCAGTGCTACGGGTTGATTAATTAACAGAGTGCATAATTAAATGTGATAAATTCTTCTTCTTTTTTTGTGTTATTTATTTTGCATTACCTTCTTTCTCTGTTGTGGTTAAAATAGCATTATTATAATGATAGCCTAATACAACATCACTTTTCATTCTAATTTCTTGTAATTGCTATAATAATAATATTAGAGATAGAATTATTTTATATAATATTTGTTTTCTTTATATATAACTTTTTATATAATTTATAAAATAATAACCATAATTTATTCTCATAGTTTTCTTTTCAGCTTTGTCCCTTTATTAATCTGGGGTCGCTACAGCGGAATGAACCACTATAATAACCATAATATAATTGTTTATTTTTTTGTTATTATTATTATTGACATATAATCACATTTTTGATTTATAATAGTAATATCAATTTGTTTTTGATTTCATATTAGTATGCATTAAATATATTAATTAATAATATTATATTTCATAGTCATTTCATAAATCATATTTTTATAAACATGTTACTTATATACATTTTTAATAATAAAATTAGTAATTATTACTAATAATAGTAATTATAATAGTCAACTCAGGTTCATTCTGAAAACGTACCGCTATATACATTTCTGGAGTGCGCCAAATATGTCCCAGGAGGTACGTTTATTTGCATTTTTTGTTTTTTTACGAATCTACCTGAGGCTGCTGGGTATGCTTTTTGAGATCTCAAATTTCTCTCTTGAGTGCCGTTCGCGCCTGCTGTTCTCGCATAAATCCACCAGAGGCCGCTGTCGACTTACTGACTGACCGATCAACTGAACCACCCTACTCATTCCCTAAACCCAACTAATAGTGTTTTCAAAAGCACCGATTGACCAGCCCACCCACTTCCCTAAACCCAACAAATAGTGTTTTCAAAAGCACTGATTGACCCACCCACCCACCCACTTCCCTAAACCCGACCAATAGTGTTTTTAAAAGCACAGATTGACTTGACTTTTTGGCTTCTATTTTTACTTTACCCGCTTTCTGAAATGGTTCTTCACTGGACTCAAATCCCATTGTCGTGGTCAACTTCTCTCTCCATCTCCACCGACATATATGACAAGCTAACTGGAAAACTGGTATCAGTGAGAAAGTCATTCATACGGAGGTAAGCGGTCAGCTGGTATGCGCGAAAAGGAATGGCGTCATACAGCCCTGTACCATTTGTTTTAAAGATGAAATGCAGCCATACGTACTTCTGGC
This sequence comes from Danio kyathit, assembly GCA_903798195.1. Lineage (NCBI taxonomy): Eukaryota > Metazoa > Chordata > Actinopteri > Cypriniformes > Danionidae > Danio > Danio kyathit. Next base: position 9,466,202 of record LR812543.1, read on the forward strand.
TACATAATTCGTGATCTCCAGAAATGTATATAGGGCTACCTTTTTTAGAATGAGCCTTGGTTGATAATAGTTATTGTTGCTGTTATTATAATTAAATTGGTATTTTTATTTTATTCCGCTGTCATGAAAATGAATGAATATTACTTTTATTTATATAAATATATATATTTATAGGTGGGCATAGATTAATTTGTTTAATCTAGATTAATCTCACTGTAATCTTGGAATTAATCTAGATTAAAATGGCTCATTTGAATTCTGCCGAAGGCATTCAGAATATGTAATATTCTACCCAATGTAATATATTATATGTACTATATTATATGTAACATAATACCCAAATAATGACTAAAAGTAAGTCTTAGGTTTCTCAAGCCAGGTGGTGCATTAGACCAGGGGCTCATCTCCTGTTTCCAAAATGCATCACAAACTGCTTGAGAAACTGTTCTACTATGATAATTGGTGATGAAAATAAATGATGTTCAATAAGATGTACTTGTGTTTACTAACTGTTTATTCAGTTAAACATGAATTCTGAACTGTAGGCCTACATAAAGGTAAAGTCTAGATTGGATACGCGGCCGGCCGGAAGTGCGATACGCACATTAATATAGCGGCATTTTTTAATGACACTATAACAATAATTAATATTTTTACGCTTCTGTGACGGTTGGGTTTAGGGTTGGGGTGGGGGTAGACGATAATAAAATACAATAAATCGGAAATTTCATAAATAAAATAAATATTTCTGGTTAACCTCCAGCCACACACGTATCCGATCTAGCAACAACCCTACATAAGCTCCAAACAGCGATTTTTGATGACCTTAATCTGACTAAAGTCATAACTGAACTAAACAGAAATGCAATTCAGATGTGGAGTATGCAGATATTAGTGACATTATTGAAGTAAACACCGCAATCAAACTATTACCGTCATGTACGACTTTTCACAATATTTTCCAACAAGATCCACGCTGTCAGTAAAGGACCGCACACACACATCACGAAATGCAGAAGTTTTTTTCTTTCCATTTGGCGTGCAGGAAACTCTTACATGAAACTCTTACATGAAAGCACTTCATGTAAACACCTTAATTATATTATTGTCTATTATGGCAAATAACTAGATTACAGATGTCCATGGAAGCGTAGTCAGTAGTGTCTTCAAAGTAAGTGAAAGATCCAGAAGGGCATCCTGCTGATTTGATTCAGAAGGGCACTTTTTTTGTCAGACGGCTCACCGGTCAGGTATACATCCGCACTACAATATCAAGGTGGAAATCATCATAGCTTGCATAGAACAAACCCAGCTCCCAACCCAACTTGGAGAATAGATTTACGGCGATATTTTTTTTTTATCGCCCGATAAGAGTCTTGCGTTAAAGCACCAGGTTAACGCCGATAAAGGCCCACCACTAATATATATATATATATATATATATATATATATATATATATATATATATATATATATATATATATATATATATATATATATATATATATATATATATATAATTTAATATTTTTAGAATTATTATTATAATAGTTGAAGTTGTTGATATTGTTCAAATAATTTTGGTATTTTTATTTATCCTGTTAATTATTTTTATTGTAATTTCATAATAATAATAATAATAATAATAATAATATTTTATGAAGGATATTATGGTCTTATAAATATATAATCACAATATTTCTTTTCTTATTTTATATAAAAAAGAACAAATAGCGGCATCTCCTCTAGGAAGCGCACCTTCTGCCGTCTCTCAGTGGTGATTTTGGTGCAGTATAATGAGCAGTAATACAGCAGGATGGCCTGATTAATTGCTGTCGGATGATCAAGCCGTGTGCGTGAGATTGCTGAGGAAAGACTGCTTCACGCCAGATAAAGCCCAGATCGGCCTCAGCACGCCGTGAGATTACACACAGCTCTGGTCTGGGGTCCGACAGCATCCAGTGTCTCATTACGGCCCATTTGGAGCGACTCTCAGAGACTGGGGGAAACCGATAGGACTTCAGTTCCCCTGCGCCCGCCAGCGGCTCCTGCATCCATTTCTACACTATAATTCAGTCCCTCTGAAACTGTCTGTGAAGTTTCAGCTCAAATTACCCCATGGATCATTCTTTATAGCTTGTTAAATTAGCCCCATATTTGGGTGTGAGCAGAAGTTGGCTGTTTTTGTGTGTGCCCCTTTAAATGCAAATCAGTTGCTGCTGCTTTCCAGATGAGGGAGGAGCCTCTAGGATGCTATTCTGACACCACTGAAACAACAAAACAAGGTAAAACGCCACATTAAAAAAACCTAGGCTCATTATTGATATATACACCTACATACGTTTCTGGACAGCGCGAAATTTGTCCCAGGAGGATACAGTAGTGCTTGTTATAAACTATGTATCTGTGCACTAGTAAAAATTTATTTGCCCTCATAATCTTTAATTAAATACCATAACCTTCTCTGCAACCCGAAACAACTTTCTTCACTTCTGGTCACATGGAATGCATTTAGGACGGTGCTATCAGTTCTTTAGGGCGGGGCTATCAGTGGATGTCTCGTTTCTGCTCTAAATTCCTCCATTTGTCAACTTTCCTTCATTTTGTCAGCAACACTCATCTTTCAACAATCTAACTGGTAATCATGTACAAAATGCAGTCTATATATTTTTTTTTAATTTCAGGACCGTTTCAAGCAACGCCGGCTCATTATGGATAGATCCTCTTGTCTATATTTCAGGAGAGCACAAAATATGTACCCAGAGGTACGTCTGGTTCCATTTCGTCTGTAAAATAAATGCTATGGGGTGGTATGACTCCGCTGACATCTTCTGCTCCTACCGCGTACCTCCGTATGCACGGCTTTTCTGGTGTTATCAGATTGCCCAGTAGCTCGCCGCATACATTAATAGACTTGGGACACGGAGTGGAGTTGACTGCGACTTCGGGGTTCAAATCCAGCATACAGTAGACCGGCTCCAGAAACCAGGTAAAACAAAAGCAAAAAATAAATAAACAAACAACAGGCTGAAAACGTGGTGAAATCACGCGGCTGCGGTGGCTTTTCTTTTTCTAGACAATTTTTGAAAACACTATTGGTTGGGTTTAGGAAAGGGGTGTTTGGGTTTGTCGGTCAGTCAAGCTGAACCAAGAAAAGCAGGCGCGAACGGCACTCACAAAAGAAATGTGAGATCTCAAAAATCATACACAGCGGCCTCTGGTAGATTCGTAAAAAAACGAAAACTGCAAAAAAACGTACCTCCTGGGACATATTTGGCGCACTCCAGAAGTGTACAGTTGAAATCAGAATTATTAACCCCCCCCCCCCCCCCCCCCCCTGAATTGTAAGCCCCCTTGTTTATTATTTTTTTTTATAAATTTCTGTTTAACAGAGATTTTTTCAACACATTTCTAAACATTTTTAATAACTCATCTCTAATAACTGATTTATTTTATCTTTGCCATGACAACAGTAAATAATATTTACTAGATATTTCAAGACACTTCTATACAGCTTAAAGTGACATTTAAAGGCTTAACTAGGTTAATTAGGTTATCTAGGCAGGTTAGGGTAATTATGCAAGTTATTGTATAATGATGGTTTGTTCTGTAGACTATTGAAAAAATATATAGCTTAAATGGGCTAATAATTTTGATCTTAAAATGATTTTAAAAAAAATTTAAAACTGCTTTTATTTTAGCCGAAATAAAACAAATAAGACTTTTTTCAGAAGAAAAAATATTATCAGACATACTGTGAACATTTCCTTGCTCTGTTAAACATCATTTGGGAAATATTTAAAAAAGAAAAAAAATTCAAAGGGGGGCTAATAATTCTGACTTCAATTGTACAGTATATAGCGGTACGTTTTCAGAATGAGCTCGAGTTGACTATTAAAAAATTGCTGACACCAGAAATGTAGTGACGGGAGTGTTAGTAATTAATGACAGAAAGAATTTTCAGTTTTGAGTGAACAATCCTTTATGAAAACTGGGGGGCACAAATTCTTTATGAGGGGGCAATGCCGGGCCGGGCCTGTAAGAGACACCCCACTTGTATCAAATGCCGTATTACAAAAACAAAATTAAGTACTACTAGCTTATCTCAAATGTTTTGAGTAATCCGGACTTATCAGGTTTTACAATTCATGCAACTCCAGTGACAGACCTGTGGCGTTTTTGCAAGTGTGTTTGTTTTCTGATTGAGTTTCCCGTGTTTGAAGAGCGGTGTGTGGAGTGAATGGTGGCTGCTTCGCTCTGCTCTTCTGATACATATTCATCGGTGCGTGTCTTTGCTCTTCACATTGATCTGCTGTAGGGTAATGAGCTCTGGAGCCGATGGGAGATTCAGGATCACACACACACACTCTCTCCTTCTCTCTTTACACTACTGGAAACACATGCTGACTGCTCAGGTGATGCTCAAAAGATGGATTTGAACTGCTTGCTCAATTTTCGTGTGTAAAACTCAACAATACTCGCTTCTTGAGTTTCGATTTGTGGGCGTTATTTAATGTGTCGAAGGGAAGACTACTGTACCGTGATAGTACTGTAATTATAACAGTCATAATTAGCATTGACAATTGTGAATATTCATTATAATACAAAATGACTAGTGGCTAACTGAGTGTTAACTAGCATGTCTATAGCGCATTGCTAGCATGATAATAATGTTGCTAGCATGTTTTCAGCATGATTAACATATCACCTGCAAGATTAGCATATTACTAGCATGATGTTAACACAATATCAGTATGATTACATGTTGCTAGCATGATGTTAGCATCCAGCATGATAAACTAGTCCCTAGCATGTTGTTAACATGATTAACATGTCACTAGCACATTGTTAGCATGATTAGCGTGTTGATAGCATGCTGTTAACATGCTTAAAATGTTATTAGCATGTTGTCAACATCCAGCATGATAAACTTGTCACTAGCAGGTTGCTAACATGATTAACACGTCACTAGCACACTGTTAGCATAATGTGTTGCTAGCATGATAAACATGCTGCTAGCATGCTGTTAGCAGGATTAAAATGTTCTTAACCTGTTGTTAACATCCAGCATGATAAACTTGTCACTAGCATTTTGCTAACACGATTAACATGTTACTAGCACATTGTTAGCATGATTATGTTGATAGCATAGTTAACATGTTGCTAGCATGCTGTTGGAATGATTAAAATGTTATTAGCATGTTGGTAGCATCCAGGATGATAAACATGTGACTAGCACATTGTTCGCATGATTAACATGTTGCTAGCATGCTGTTAGATTGATTAAAATCTTAGTTTGGTAACATCCAGCATGATAAACTTGTCACTAGCACGTTGCTAATGTGATTAACATGTCATTAGCACACTGCTTGATTAATGTGTTGCTAGCTGGTCAACAGGTTGCTAGATTGTTGTTATCATGATTCAATTGTTAGTAGTGTTTTGGTAACATCCAGCATGATAAACTTGTCACAAGCATGTTGCTAACATGATTACCATGTCACTAGCACACGTTTTGCATGATTAATGTGTTGCTAGCTGATTAACAGCTTACTAGCATTCTGTTAGCATGATTAAAATGTTATTAGTATGTTGGTAACATCCAGTATGATAAACTTGTCACTAGCATGTTGCTAACATGATTAACATGTCACTAGCACATTATTAGCATGATTAACATGCTGCTAGCATGCTGTTGGAATGATTAAAATGTTATTAGCCTGTTGTTAACAATTAGCATGATAAACTTGTCGCTAGCATGTTGCTAACATGATTAACATGTCACTAGCACAATATTAGCATGATTAACATGTTGATAGCATAGCTAACGTGTTGCTAGCATGCTGTTGGAATGATTAAAATGTTATTAGCATGTTGGTAGCATCCAGCATGATAAACATGGGACTAGCACATTGTTAGCATGATTAACATGTTGTTAGCACACTGCTTGATTATTGTGTTGCTAGCTGATCAACAGGTTGCTAGCATGCTGTTAGCATGATTAAATTGTTAGTAGTATGTTGGTAAAATCCAGCATGATAAACTTGTCACAAGTATGTTTGCTAACATGATTAACATCACTAGCACACTGTTAGCACAATTAACATGTTGATAGCATGGTTAACATTCTGCTAGCATGCTGTTAGCAGGATTAAAATGTTATTAGCACGTTGTTAACATCCAGCATGATAAACTTGTCACTAGCATGTTGCTAACAAGATTAACATGTCACTAGCACACTATTAACATGATTAACGTGTTGCTAGCTGATTAACATGTCACTAACACACTGTTTGCATGATTATTGTGTTGCTAGCTGATTAACAGGTTGCTAGCATGCTGTTAGCATGATAAAAATGTTAATAGGCTATATGTTGGTAACATCCAGCATGATTAACTTGTCACAATGTTGCTAACATGATGTCACTAGCACATTATTAGCATGATTAACATGTAGCATAGTTGATATGTTGCTAGCATGCTGTTGGAATGACTAAAATGTTATTAGCATGTTGGTATCATCCTGCATGATAAATGTGACCTGTTAATAGCGTGATTGAAATGTCCCCCCTGCTGAAAGATCCAGCTTAAACCAGCCTAAGCTGGTTGGCTGGTTTTAGCTGGTCGACCAGCCTGGTTTTAGAGGGGTTTTGGCCATTTCCAGGCTGGTTTCCAGCCATTTCCAGCCTGGTCTTAGCTGGTCAGGCTGGGAGTTGACCAGCTAAAACCAGCTTGACCAGCCAAAACCAACTATGTCCAGCTTAAACCAGGCTGGTCAAGCTGCTTTTAGCTGGTTTTAGCTGGTCATTTTCCAGCCTGACCAGCTAAGACCAGGCTGGAAATGGCTGGAAACCGGCCTGGAAATGGCCAAAACCCCTCTAAAACCAGGCTGGTCGACCAGCTAAAACCAGCCAACCAGCTTAGGCTGGTTTAAGCTGTTTTTTTCAGCAGGGCCTAGCACAATATTGTCATGATTAGCGTGTTAATAGCATGAAGATGTTTCTAGCACACTGTTAGCATGATTAGCATGTTACTATACACACACACACACACACACACACACACACACATATATATATATATACAATATATATACAATAGTCCTGCATTGTGCGAGAAAATCTCAGTTCTGTCTTGTTATCTGTAATCAGAATACTCCGACCAAAGTCAAAAAGCTTTTAAAAGTCCGTGTTTTCAGTCGAGTTAAGATGAACTACCAGCTTTAACCAATTTGGTCTCCAGCTAATCAACCACAGAACCAGACTGGACAAGTTAATAACTGCAATCAGCCAATTAGAAACTCTCTTGAACGAGAAGCTCCTTTCAGTAGTATTTTCCAACAGGGACCAAACTGATAATGTCAGAAAATGGATAATTTAGCAGTCCTGCTGAAACGAACCTGTCTTTAATAGACGAACAGCCACTGATTTCCACCGAGGCGTAAAGTGGCCGGCGAACGGCACACATTTAATACAGTCATCCAGGGAACACATTCGTCAGTCTCTTTAAGACTTTCAAATGGATTTTCTGGTGGCTTTTTTTTCTCCTTTTGTTGTTCGCGAAGACGATTCACTGCACGTCTTTTTAGCTAGTTTCTCTCTGAGGGTTTATGAAAAGAAAGAAACATAAAAGCCGCTCGTCTAAACTTCTTCTTGGCAAAGTGAGAAAGAGAAAGCAGACTGTAGCAGGAGCCGAGAAAGGAAATGACCCAAATAAAAGAAACACAGAAGAAAAGTGTGTGTAGACGAGTGTTAGCGTTAGCATGATCACACACGTGCAGATCTGAAGAAGACAAAAACAAATATTCAAACCGTCAACGTCAAGGAACCGGTCAGAGATTTGTTGTATTTTTACTGTTTTCAGTAATGTAATGGCTATAATAAATACGTACAAAAATATTACTGGGCCTATAGAATATTAAAGCAAGTTTATTCATTCATTTTCCTTCAGCTTAGTCCCTTTATTAATCAGGGGTCGCCACAGCAGACTGAACCACCAACATCTCCAGCATATGTTTTACACAGCAGGTGTCCTTCCAGCTGCAACACGGCAATGGGGAACACCCACACACTCTCATTCACACTCATACACTATGGCCAATTTAGCTTAGCCAATTGAGCTATACCGCATGTCTTTGGACTGTGGAGGAAACCGTAGCACCCGGAGGAAACCCACATAAACACGGGGAAAACATACAAACTCCACACAGAAACACCAACTGGCCCAGATGGGGCTTGAACCAGTGACCTTCTTGCTGTGAGGCGACAATACTAACCACTGAGCCACCTTGTCGCCCCTAAAGCAAATTTACTGTAAAATAATTACAAATATTTAATTAAATGCAATTATAGAATTATTGTTACTCTATATAAGAATTTAATGGAAATAAAATGTGCTAATAATATTAATCATTATTATTGACAGCAAAAATAGGAAATATTACCACTGTAGTGTAATAATAGGCTATGGGTATTTTCCTACTAAAATAAGTGAATAAGTAAATAAATAAAAAAATAATAATAAAACAGAATATTTTACTGTTGTTTGTAATTAAAAATACAATATAGATTATTATAATAATTATTAAATAAAAATAAAAATATTAACATTTAAAAACAGTTATTACAAATTTAACTTTAAAAATAATTAAATAATAATAAAGAAAAATCATTAAATCGTTATTTTTAATAATTACTAATAATAATTACTATTATATAATTATTAAATTATTATACTGTTAATTATAATTATATTACTATATTATGATAATTACTTTTATAATAATTACTATTGTAACGGAGGCCAGCTAGCGAAGTGCTATGCAGGTAAACCTCACTCCTCTGACCTCTAAAGGTGCTCTAGCGACAGATGCTAGAGGACATGGTCTTTAGCTCAGAACAGGTTGGGTACAGTAGGACTGGTGGGTTACACGTGGGGGCTCGTCCGGGATGGGAGTGAGGTTTAAGCTGGATTTATACTTTCGCCTGGCGCCACATCGTGCACCTCCGCTGACTGCGTGCGCACCTCGCAAAACGGACGAGGCTTTTATACTTTTCATTGTGATATTCTTTAAAACGACAGGGGGCGGTAAAAAGAAACTGACCATAAAGTCAGACGGTTTTTATAAATTATTGTAATGATTATAAGAATTTTTATAACCATTCAAGATTTTTTTTTTTTAATCAAACTGATGCATCACTTGCATTTTTGCATACAGTTTTACATATTAAAGTTTATTAAAATATTATTGACAACAGAACATGAGTTATAAAAGCAAAGAATAAAAGCAAAAAAGTACACAGATGTTTTTTTAGATTTAGCCCGCTCCACTATTCACACATTACTGTCTGGCTAGTTTCTGTGGTATACTTATGCTAAAAAGGCAATAATGGTCCAACATTCCTGACCATTATCACCAATAAAGCCTAGAAAAACAGGGCATCAGTATATTGTAAACTGATAGGTTCAAATATTCCTTTCCAGTTATCAAAGCAATAATTTGTTCCCTAATTGTACTTTTGTAACTATTAAATAGTTTTTAATTCAAAATTGTAATATATACATCAGTGTCAAACCTATGAATGGTGGAAAAACATATTTGTGTAATTGTGTACCTGGGTCTTCACTTTTGCCATGTCCTCTTTTGGCTTTAACAAACTTATCCCTCAGGTTTTTCCAAACTTTTTAACAAAAACCTTCCTCCTTTCCCACGGCTGTTGCTATTTCTAGCCAAGAATGATTGATCATCAGGTTATCTGTATGATCACAGATCATAAAGATGTCTGTACAGTCGTACTATTTTAGACAAAATCTATTCAAAGTGGTTCATATTTAACTCGAATCAAACGCGGCGCCGCACGTACTGTTTGCTCAAGTCTCAAAAAAAAAAACATGCGCTCCGCCTCAAAACAGAACTCAAAAATACACAAATCCAATTCGTAAATTCAAAACACGATTCAAAAACACACAAATCCATTTCGTAAAGTCAAAACAGATCTCATAAACATGCAAATCCAATTCGTCAATTAAAAACACAATTCAAAAATACACAAATCCATTTCGTAAATTCAAAACACGATTCAAAACTACACAAATCCAATTCGTAAAGTCAAAACAGATCTCAAAAATATGCAAATCCAATTCGTCAATTCAAAACACAATTTAAAAATACACAAATCCAATTCCTAAATTCAAAACACGATTCAAAAATACACAAAACCATTTTGTAAATTCAAAACATGATTCAAAAATACACAAATCCATTTCGTAAAGTCAAAACAGATCTCATAAAAACACAAATCCAATTCATTTGGCGAAAATATTTATGATTTTTACTTGTAAATTCATGAATTGTGTTTTGAATTAACAAATTTGATTTTGTAAATGTGAATTGTGCTGTGTGTAATTTTTTTAAAATGTTTTATTTTTGAGACTGATCTGGCTCCATATAAACCTCACTCCTCTGACCTCTAAAGATGCTCTAGCGTCAGATACTATGGTCTTTAGCCTCCTTGTTAGAACAACTGACTCCCATGCAAATAATCGCCAGTTTGATCCCAGCTCAGACCGGGTTGGGTACAGTAGGACGGGTGGGTTACATGTCAGGGCTCGTCTGGGATGGGAGTGAGGTTTGGGTTGAGTGTAACAGAGGCCAGCTAGTGAAGTACTATGCAGGTAAACCTTACTCATCTGACCTCTAAAGGTGCTCTAGTAACAGATACTAGACGCCATGTTCTTTAGCCTCCTTGTTAGAGCAACCGACTTCCATGCAAATAATTGCCGAGACCGGGTTGTGTACAGTAGGACTGGTGGGTTACATAATCATACAATTTTACTGTAAAGGAAATTTTCAATATACTTTTATTATTGCAAAAATTTTGTAGCCTTTCCAACTCAATTATTATCTGATCCATGATGATCCGTTGGTTTTTGCTGTAGCATAAGGTTTTTCTTTAATACTGAATACAGGTACTTTAATAAATATAGTACTGAATCTAGTTTGGCCAGCTAGAAACCATGTAAGCCACTCTCCAAAACACAGCTGTACCTCAAGCTGTTGATATATACGTGTGGTTACAGCGTAATGTTAACCTTTGTCCAGCAATTATGTTTGAAATAAACTGCTGATGTTTCTGTGAACAAGGATGCGAGTCCAGTTCAAGGTGATGCAGAAATAAGATTGCTGGAGAAATTCCTCTCAACACGTCCTTCACCCGTTTCAGAGAGCCGATGCTCTGAATCAATGAAATAAACACAATTTTAGCATTCAAAGATCCAGTGTCCAGAGTGTGTTCCTTAGCTTTCAAACCATTTGCTGTCAAAATGTAATAACCGCATGGAATAACAACTCAGCTCAGGCTCATTCTGATTACATACCCCTATATACATTTCTGGAGAGCGCCAAATACGTCCCAGGAGTTACGATTTTGTGCATTTTTTGTTTTCGTGAATCCGCCAGAGGCCGCCGTGTATGCTTTTTGAGACCTCAAATTTTTCTTGCAAGTGCCATTCGCGCCTGCCCTTCTCGTGTAAATCCACCAGAGGTCTCTGTCGACTGACTGATTGACTGATCGAACCTTCTCCTTCCCTAAACCCAACCAATAGTGTTTTCAAAAGCATCGCTTGACCAGCGCACACCCCATACCTGTCAACATTGAGATGTGAACATAAGGAATATGCCCACCATAATAAGGGATTCCAACGCTATAATCACTATAATCACTATAATCTTCTATGTGAAGCTGCTTTGACACAATCTACATTGTAAATGCGCTATAGAAATAAAGGTGAATTGAATTGAATTTGATTGCATTAAATAACAGGTGTCACTTTAAAAAACAAACACATCAAACGTTATAATTGAAAGCATTCGATTGCTTTCCCAACTGTTTATGCTCATTTAGGACAAAATTAGTTGTTTAAAAAAAAAAAACACCAAGATCGACATCTTTAGATGTTAGTATTATTAATTATGTGTATGTCTGTTCAAACACGCACCCAAAACCCAGACTCTCGCTCCGCTTCAAATCGCTAGTACAGAATCCGTTTGGAAAACAGCTACTTTTTATCACTATGGAGCACGTCAGCTGACAGTCACGCATATGATATATTATATGACGTTTTGAGGATTGCATAGGTGGGGCGACGGCGCCTGTAATGAAAAGGAAGGGAATCATGACGTTTTTATATTTATTTCAAAGTGTTTTTATGCCTAAATAAAATGAAAGCACAGAATAGACTCACATTTAAGAGCAAGGGGCGTCCCCTGGTGGTTCGGCGGTATGGGTTGCGTTTAGGGAGGATCAGCTCTTTAATGTTTATTGCCACTTTTCATGGAAATACAGGAGAAATACAGGAAAATACCTTTACAGGATGATAACGGGATAGAACTGTAAAATACAGGAGAATCCCAGGAAAAACGGGAGGGTTGACAGGTATGGCACACCCCCTTCCCTAAACCCAGCTGACAGTGTTTTCAAAAACAATCCACAAAAAGAAAACCCTCATTGTCTTCTGATTTTTACCACGTTTTCAAATTTTACCACATTCTCACCCTGTTATTTACTTGTTTGTTTTATTTTTTGGCCTTTGTCTGCTTTCTGAAACCGTTTTCTAAAACTCAAATTTTGTCATCATGGTCAACTCTGCTCTGCGTCTCAAATCCTCTGACATACGCGATGAGACACTGGCAAACTGGTAACAGCAGGAAAGCCGTCTACATGGAGGTAAGCGGTCAGCTGGTAAGCACGAAAAGGAACGGCGTTATTCTGCCGTAGCATTTGTTTTAAAGATGAAATGCAGCCATACGTAACTTTGGCTACATAATTCGCGATCTCCAGAAATGTATATAGGGCTACGTTTTCAGAATGAGCCTATGTTGCAACCACATGCATTGCCTAGCATTTAATGATTAGCATTTGTAAAATGTTTCCTCAACTGCATTAAAACAAGCATTTTAGTAGTTTTGTGTTAGGTGTGATATATAATAAACATGAATATGCTCTTAAACTTGTTTCCAGTGCATGTTGGACTCCGGCAGGGCTGCCCCTTGTCTCCAATTCTGTTCATAATTTTTATGGACAGAATTTCAAGGCGGAGCCTTGGGCTGGAGGGAGTCCGGTTCGTGGACCACAGGATTTCATCTCTGTTATTCGCAGACGATGTTGTTCTGTTGGCTTCATCGAGCATGGACCTTCAGCATGCACTGGGACGGTTTGCTGCCGAGTGTGACGCGGCTGGGATGAGAATCAGCACCTCCAAGTCCGAGGCCATGGTGCTCCACCGGAAAAAGGTGGTTTGCCATCTCCAGGTTGGAGGAGAGTCCTTACCCCAGGTGGAGGAGTTCAAGTATCTCTGGGTTTTGTTCACGAGTGAGGGAAGGATGGAACGTGAGATTGACAGGCGGATTGGTGCAGCGGCAGCAGTAATGCGGTCGATGTACCGGTCCGTCGTGGTGAAGAAGGAGCTAAGCCGAAAGGCAAAGCTTTCGATTTACCGGTCAATCTACGTTCCTACTCTTACCTATGGTCATGAGCTTTGGGTCATGACCGAAAGGACAAGATCTCGGATACAAGCGGCTGAAATGAGTTTCCTTCGAAGGGTGGCAGGGCGCACTCTTATAGATAGGGTGAGGAGCTCTGTCACTCGAGAGGAGCCGCTGCTCCTCCACATCGAGAGAAGTCAGTTGAGGTGGCTGGGGCATCTGAATGCCACCTGGACGCCTTCCTAGGGAGGTGTTCCAGGCATGTCCCACCGGGAGGAGGCCTCGGGGAAGACCCAGGACACGCTGGAGGGACTATGTCTCTCGGCTGGCCTGGGAACGCCTCGGGATCCCCCCTGAGGAGCTGGAGGAAGTGTCTGGGGAGAGGGAAGTCTGGGGTTCTCTCCTAAAACTGCTACCCCCGCGACCCGGCTCCGGAGAAGCGGCAGAAAATGAATGAATGAATGAATGCTCTTATTTCTTTTTAAATGCCCATCATTGACTTTACATACAAATATGATGCTATAAAATGATACCTTTGTTGCTAATAGGGTGTTAATCAATAATATTTTACATCAATAATATCATGCGTACTGCATATTACCACCTGCGTAATATCACTCGTCTCCGCCCTTCTCTCACAACCAACAACACAGCAATTCTTATCCACGCATTAGTTACTTCACGTCTTGACTACTGTAATGACCACTTCTTTCTGGGCTTCCTTCTAAACTTCTTCATAAACTCCAACGGATTCAGAACCATGCAGCTTGTGTCATCTCTAGGACTCCATCTCATGAGCATGTCACACCACTTCTTTATCAGCTTCATTGGCTGCCGGTAATGTTTCGTATTGATTTTAAAATATTACTTCTAACTTTCAAGGCACTTCATAATCTTGCTCCTCAATATCTCACCGAACTTCTCCATATTTACACCCCTTCTCGCACTCTTAGATCCGCCAACTCTTTCTCCCTGGTACCACCTCGCACTAGATTAAGCACGATGGGAGACAGATCTTTTAGCTCTATGGCTCCTCGGCTATGGAACTCGCTTCCCCTGGATCTAAGGAGCAGTGATAGTCTTCACACATTTAAATCTCGTCTAAAGACCCATCTTTTTAAGCAGGCTTTCCTTTAACAATTTTTTATCATGTTATTTTATATTCGCGATGTCTGTTTTATTACTTGTTTTAATTTGTTCTAGCATGTTGATACTTATTGTAAGGCGACCTTGGGTGTCTAGAAAGGCGCCATTTACAAATAAAATGAATTATTATTATTATTATTATCATACCTGCCAACACTCCCGTTTTTCCCGGGAGTCTCCCGTATTTCAGACCCGTCTCCCGTATTGTTCTGTCTCCCGGTAAACTCCCGGAATCCCCCCATCCGCCCCCCGCTCCTCAGCATTTTGGTACAGTCCGGGCTGAAACCTGGTGCTTGTGCGCGTGCTCTTCCGGTCGCGCGCCTCCATCTCCCCAAATCTCTCACCCCTCCCGCTCGGCCGCTCCCCGCTCTTCAGTTCGCGCCAGTGTTGCCAACTTAGCGACTTTTCAGACCCCCCCTAGCGAAAAATTTTCAAAAAAGCGACAAATCTAGCGACTTTTTTGTGTGTTACTGGAGATTTTTATAGACTGTCACTTGTCCATTATTGTACCGTCCCTACTCTTCTCAACGAGCTGCGGGTGATACCGCGGCCCCTGCCCCGCCTCAGAGCACTGACAGGCGGCCCAGTCCTCGTACAGCAGCCTCTCCCACCTGCAGCCTGACAGCAGATCCCCCCTCTGCGTACCGACGGCAAATGATTTAGCACCGGGAGTGTGAAGGTATTTCCCTTGTACAGTCAATCTGATCTGCTTCTCCTTTATTTTCACAATTTAATTTGACCGTTTATTCTTGTTCACAATCAGAGATGTTTTAAGTGAGAGTTTCAGAACTTGTCTGAGTATATAATACGTCTGAGAGATTACTGCAAATTCCCTACTCATCTATAATGATATACTGTATTCAAACAGCAATAAATGTAGTTAAATTGACAAGTTTACATAAAGCGTAGTGCAAATATAATACCCCATTTATTTACCATGGGCTGTTAAACAAACAGAAAAGGTAGAACGTGATGACGTCAGTAATGTGCAAATTAGCGTATGACGTACCCCCCCCCCCCCCCCCATCTCCCGGAATTTACGAACCAAATGTTGGCAGGTATGATTATTATTATTATTAAAAACTACTTGCTGTGTCATCCAAACATGTTACGTGATATTCCGTCAATGTTGTGAAATAGTATAAATAAGATAAACAAATCTTTCTTTTTAGATGTTGGTTTGTATACGCTAACAGGTTGTGTTGCTAAAATGTAGCATGTTTGCTATAAAACGTCACTAAATGTAATTTTTTTTTTACTTTTAATGACATGAATGCAAAAATATTAACATGCTTTGCATTGAGGTGTGATTTTGAAGTTTCTATTAATCAAAAAAATTATATCTATCACATTTTCCACACACAAAATATGAAACAGAAAATATTTAACCACAGATAAGGCTAAGAACCATTATTAGACCACCCTTAAATAATTCGCAAATATAGCAGCACGTTTGAGAAAAAAATCTGCCTGCCACTCAAGACTGGAGTAATGATGCTGCAAATGTAACAATGAATCACAGGGAATTAATGACATGTTAATAAATACACACATGGAAACCACTTGTTTTTAATTGGAATAATGTTTAGTCAGATGTTAAAATGACGTCCTTCAGGTATTTATTTGTTAAAAATGTTTTTATCAAATGTTCATCTGTTGTTTTTATAGGCTAATTACCCCTACGTAAATGTGTTAGTTACCTTGAATGTTGCTAATGGCTATTGCTATTGATGGTAAAATGTAGCCTACCGGATAAAAACAGATTCTGTTAGGTGTTAAAACAATTGACTAGATGTTTTTGTTCTAATCACTTTCAATCTATATAAATCCATTATGTTTAACACGTTGCCAATTAAAATATCGCACTTTAGCTAACACTTTGATTTCCATATGTCTCGACAAAGGTGTAGCTATGTGTTAACTGGGCTAATGTTGTGTTTCTATACCATAGATGAAAATTGATGAGCTACTTGAATAAAATTAGTGATGATGTGTAGTTTGCAACATTACAAATAACATTTTTAGTTCACTGGCTAATCACAGCAATTAGCACAATGGCAAATTCACTTTAATGATATACATTGTAAAAACAACATGAACAGTTATTTTATGATTCATATTATTTTTTTCCTTAATTTATGCTTACGGATTACATTATAGGATTTTGATCTTTCCTCTAACAACTTTTCAAAATCAAAAGTTTGAAAAAGTGCATTTTTTATTTAAATAATTTGAAGATGTTGTTGTAAATTATAGTACAAAAGACCTGGTAATATTCTGCCAGTATACCTTTTCTGTTTATTTTACAGACTTATCTTTCTATATTATTTCTTATTCAATATATTGTCTTATTCAAACTATCAAAATGTAAATAAAAGTCCCTCTGTTAAACTGGAAAGTTGAATTTTCAAAATCAAAAGTCAACAGAGCAGACAAAAAGATCCCATGAAAAATAAAAATAAACTTATGGATCATAAAATACGGAACCTGTTATTTAAAAGAAAACACCAACAATCAAAAATGCATGATTATATGGTGTCATGGTTTTGTAATAATAAAAAAATGTGGTCATAATTTAAGTCAAAGGGGCAAAAACAGCCTTAAACAGTAAATTAGGGAGAAAATCAATCAAAAACAATGCATCAAAGGCAATGTTGTGTCACATTTTCAAGACTGTGATATAAGGTAAAAAAAAATTCAGTCCACAATAACTATTTATATTTAAAACACATAATTTTGTGTGTTTTTTTTCACCTAATCAGTGACATCGTTTATGAATTTGGCAATAAAATAGTTAAAATCCTTTAATTTTCTAAGCAATTTAGTAGTTTTGATCAGGACTGAGATTTATGCAAAAAAAATATATAGGGGAGCGCGGGGAACAAAGTAACGCGGGGTTAAATGTAACACGGAGTTTTGAGGTATTTGCTCAGGGTTGATCATGGCATGCTTCCGAGGTTTTTCACATCTTCCTGCCAATGATTGAAAATTTTCGGCGAAATTTGGATGAGATACACAGGAGAAACCATTTTTGCAGCATAAAATTATTTTTTATTATAGTCTATATTTTTTTATTTTGAAAAAATCTGTGAAAGTATGAACGTAAAATCTTATATTGTTGTGATCACCGTCTTCTAGGCTAAAAGATGAAACCATTTTGAAAGATGTATAAAACACACAGTGACTGCTAGCCAGTTTTGAGTAAAACATGACACAGCGGGGCTAGTTGTAACAGGGTGTTACAATTAAGCCACACACTGTTGGACACCTACTAAACTAACAAAATATTTTTTTGAATTTTGAGTGTAATGTTGAGAACTTTTTAAATAAAAATGTTTTTTAATAGAAAATATTTTTTTTTTTTATAGAAAAAAAAAATATTATTGCAAATAAATGCATTGTATAATAATGAATAAATGGATAATAATGCAAATAAATTCAAATGTGTTTATCCAATAAACAAAAATAAATAAATAAACATACTGTGCTATGTAGAATAAAAAAGAAATGAGCCGATTACTGAGGAAATATAGCTACTATTTAAAGTAGACTGAATTTAAATTAATTGTGTGAAATCTGCCTTTATAAGCATGTGTTACAACTAACCCCGTCTGTTACAACTTGCCCCGCAGGTGGGGTAAAAAGTAACATTTTTACTCTTGGCACTTTTGGCAATACTGCACAGAAACCATAGGTCCGGCGATCGTAATTCCAGTGCTCATTTGTAGCAGAGGCTTGTGTGTTGTTTGTAAAAAAATATGGTTTGTCTAACCCTATTACTTTGTTCATTATTTAACCAAAACCAAAAAGTGTTACTTTGTGCCCCGCTCTCCCCTATATATAGATTTATCTGATGCATTTTTACAGCAGTTTAATTCAGTGGATGTTTTCATCCCGAACATAACCAAATAAATCTGCCCAGAGCTTCTTTTTTTTTTTTTATTCAAAGCATTTTCTCAAAATATGTGTCAAAATAAGATTTGTCACGAAAATCATTCTGCTAGCTGAAACAGAAAAAGTTAGGACTCAAAATCACCCTAGAGTGGATGAAAACATTCAATTTAATTCAATTCATCATAATTTTTATAGCGCTTTTACAATGTAGATTGTGTCAAAGCAGCTTATCATAGAACATTTTCAATATTTGAAGTGATATATTGTCTGATGTCTGTCGGTATATTGTCTACAAAAAACCTGGTAATAATCTGCCAGAATACCTTTTCTGTTTATTCACAAGCTTAATTCTATCTTTATGTTATTTCTTATTCAATGTAGTCTAATTCAAAGTATTAAAATGTAAATAAAAGTCCCTGTTAAACTGGAAAGTTATATTTTCAAAATCAAAAGTTGACAGAGCAGACAAAAAGATCCCATGATGCAATTCATAACCGTGAATAAACTGGAAAAAAAAAAAAAAAAAAACTTACGGATCATAAAATACGGAACCTGTTATTTAAAAGAAAACACCAACAATCAAAAATGCATGATTATATGGTGTCATGGTTTTGTAATAAAAAAAATGTGGTCATAATGGAAGTCAAAGGGGCAAAAACAGCCTTAAACAGTAAATTAGGGAGAAAATCAATCAAAAACAATGCATCAAAGGCAATGTTGTTTCACATTTTCAAGACTGTGATATAAGGTAAAAAAAAAATTCAGTCCACAATAACTATTTATATTTAAAAAAAAAACAATTTTGTGTGGTTTTTTTTTCACCTAATCAGTGACATCGTTTATGAATTTGGCAATAAAAGAGTTAAAATCCTGTAATTTTCTAAGCAATTTAGTAGTTTTGATCAGGACTGAGATTTATGCAAAAAAAAAATTTAAATATATAGATTTATCTGATGCATTTTTACAGCAGTTTAATTCAGTGGATGTTTTCATCCCGAACATAACCAAATAAATCTGCCCAGAGCTTTTTTTTTTTTTTTTTATTTAAAGCATTTTCTCAAAATATGTGTCAAAATAAGATTTGTCATGAAAATCATTTTGCTAGCTGAAACAGAAAAAGTTATGGCCAAATTAGGACTCAAAATCACCCTAGAGTGGATGAAAACATTCAATTTAATTCAATTCATCATAATTTTTATAGCGCTTTTACAATGTAGATTGTGTCAAAGCAGCTTATCATAGAACATTTTCAATATTTGAAGTGATATATTGTCTGATGTCTGTCGGTATATTGTCTACAAAAACCTGGTAATAATCTGCCAGAATACCTTTTCTGTTTATTTACAAGCTTAATTCTATCTTTATGTTATTTCTTATTCAATGTAGTCTAATTCAAAGTATTAAAATGTAAATAAAAATCACTCTGTTAAACTGGAAAGTTATATTTTCAAAATCAAAAGTTGACAGAGCAGACAAAAAGATCCCATGATGCAATTCATAACCGTGAATAAACTGGAAAAAAATAAACTTTTGGATCATAAAATACGGAACCTGTTATTTAAAAGATTACACTGCGAGCCCGTTTACTGGTTTGGGAAGAGTTCTTTTCTCGTGTAGAGTTTTACAGAGCTGTTTTCGACAGTGTTTTGGTCGGTCAGAGATGGAGTGTAGATGTGAGCAGACAGGTGTCCTGGTTATCTCCTCGTCTCATGTGAATGTCTCCGGCAGTAGCGCCGCGGTCTCCGGATCAGACAGCGGCTCAGATCGCATCGAGCCGGCCGCTGGAGCCGCGTGTTCGGACAGGACAGGTTTCTCTCCAGATCCAGTCGTCCTGAACACAGCTGCCCGCAAACACGACAGCGCAGTCACTCCACGTTCACAAGCCCTCACGTCTGAACTCATCACTGAAGCCCTGGAACATGGCCTGGTGTAAACTCTCAAATGTTAGTGTTGTTTGGATTTTCAACCTACAAAAACAACAACAACAACAACGAGTCAACAAGGTCCAACAATTAATACCCTGGCCTGGTGTAAACTTTCAGTTGGTGTCGTTTGGATATCTTTTTTTACCTACAAAAACAACAACAACAAACCAAAACTGTGGTAAGTCAACAAGGACTAACAACGATTAACAGTAGAGGTAAAGTTGGTTTTATATTCACATTCTGACTTTCCCCTTAATAATATAATTTCATAAAAGTATTATTTGCAAACCTCAAATAGCGAAATCATATTAGCAGCCAATGACTATCAAAGTACAACATTGTTCACAGTCAAATAAACAGTGTTAATGTTGTTTTCAAGTCACACTTGCAGGTTATTTCAGACCGAGTATTCAAAGTGCCGTGGTAAACAGTGTATGGAGCTGTCACTGAACGAATGTGTGAATATAAAACCAACTTTACCTCTATCGATTAACATGGCCTGGTGTAAACTTTTGCTGTGACTTAAATTGATGTATGACAATAACTATGATTAATTGGCGTTTCATTTATTGTTTTATAGTCATAATGTGAAATAATTACCGTGACTGTTCCAAACTTTCTTGTTTTTGTTGAACACAAAAGAAGATATTTTGAAGAATGTTAGAAACTGCTAACCATTGACTTGGTAAGAAAAACAAATATGATAGAAGTCGATAGTTACAGACTTCTGACATTTTTCAAAACAACTTTTGAATCACTTGAGGGTGAATAAATAATGACAGCTTTCAGTTTAGCGTGACTAACAGATTAATACTGTAATAAATGACTGCGTGACAGCACAATTTTAATGTAAGCAATTTAGCTGGAGCAATATGTACTTTTGGATTCACCGCAGATACATTTATTATTTATTTTCTTATTCATGTGATTTAGGCCTATAATAAGTATAACATATTTAAATAAAATAGTAATTTTATGCATACTTTTCCTATTTTTGTAATTTTAAATATATTTGGCTATTATAATCATATTTATGTGTTTGTCTACTCATTAATTTGATATGCCATATATTTAAAATTTAAGTTTATGCATTAAATTTCCAAAGAATGTCATTTTTAACATTTTATTTTTAGAATTTTTTTTTAAAGAAATTAAATGTGAAGCCTAAACGTCACTAAATGTAATTTTTTTTTTACTTTTAATGACATGAATGCAAAAATATTAACATGCTTTGCATTGAGGTGTGATTTTGAAGTTTCTATTAATCAAAAAAATTATATCTATCACATTTTCCACACACAAAATATGAAACAGAAAATAATTAACCACAGATAAGGCTAAGAACCATTTTTAGACCACCCGTAAATAATTCGCAAATATAGCAGCACGTTTGAGAAAAAAAATCTGCCTGCCACTCAAGACTGGAGTAATGATGCTGCAAATGTAACAATGAATCACAGGAATAAATGACATGTTAATAAATACACACATGGAAATCACTTGTTTTTAATTGGAATAATGTGTAACTATAGTTTGTATTTATATCAATATATTTGTATTTATATGCTGGCAGAAGACACTTCTTTCAAAGACACCGGCCACTTTATTAGGTACACTTATCCAGCTGCTTGTGAACACAAATTTCTAATCAGCCAATCACATGGCAGCAACTTGAGGCATGTAGACATGGTCAAGACGATCTGCTGCAGTTCAAACCGAGCATCAGAATGAGGAAGAAAGGTGATTTAAGTGACTTTGAATGTGGCATGGTTGCTGGTGCCAGACTGCCTGGTCTGAGTATTTCAGAAACTCCTGATCTACTGGTTGTGATTTCATGCACAACTATCTCTAGGGTTTACATAGAATGGACCGACAAAGAGAAAATATCCAGTGAGCGGAAGTTCTGTGGGCGCAAATATCTTATTGATGCCGAAGGACAGAGGAGAATGGCCAGACTGTTTTGAGCTGATAGAAAGGCAACAGTAACTCAAATGACCACACGTTACAACTGAGGTCTGCAGAAGAGCATTTCTGAACGCACAACACGTCCAAACTTGAGGCAGATGGGCTACAGCAGCAGAAGACCACACCAGGTTCTAATCCTGTCAGCTAAGAACAGGAAACTGAGGCTACAATTCGCACAGGCTCACCAAAATTGCACAATAGAAGATTGGAAAAATTATGCCTGCTCTGATGAGTCTTGATTTCTGCTGCGACATTAGGATGGTCGGGTCAGAATTTGGCATCAACAACATGAAAGCATGGATCCATCCTGCTTTGTATCAAAGGTTCAGGCGGCTGGTGGTGGTGTAATGGTGTGGGGGATATTTGGCACACTTTGGGCCCATTAGTACCAATTGAGCATTGTGTCAACACCACAGCCTACCTGAGTATTGCTGCTGACCATGTCCATCTCTTTATGACCACAGTGTACTCATCCTCTGATGGCTACTTCCAGCAGAATAATGCGCCATGTCATAAAGCATGAATCATCTCAGACTGGTTTCTTGAACATGACATTGAGTTCACTGTACTCAAATGGCCTCCACAGTTACCAGAACTCAATCCAATAGAGCACCTTTGGGGTGTGGTGGAACCAGAGATTTGCATCATGGATGTGCAGACAAATCTGCAGCAACTGCGTGTTGCTATCATGTAAATATGGACCAAAATCTCTGAGGAATATTTCCAGTACCTTGTTGAATCTATGCCACAAAGGATTAAGGCAGTTCTGAAGACAAAAGGGGTCTGACCTGGTACTAGTGTACCTAATAAAGTGGCCGGTTAGGGTATAAAATACACTCTTAAGGCTAAAAAGACTATGAAATGTTGTTTCTTTAAAGTTTACCAAGCACCCATGGCTATAAATAGTGCAGAAACTGTTATTAAGTGCTGTATTTTGGGTATCAATGTGGGTTCTCATCAATATGTGTTGTATTGCAGGGCCTTTGAGAGCGTTTTGTCTGATTCAGCAGAAACCCAGGCTCAGCAGGTGAGAGACCGACTCCATGATTCACTACACAGAGGAGCAGCACCGACGACTTCCTGTCTGACGCTCTTCACACTTCCTGTGAGTCGAGCTTTGTTTTCCACGGCACATTTAATGAGATTCCCTGCCCCCTCGAGTCACTTTCACAGCCTGTGTGTCTGCTGTAAAACTGCCTATATTTATATCGTCCATATAGATGAATATTCTCCCCGCAGATATGCTCCGACTGTCGCAATGATATTACACGCACATTTTCCCTCTAATCCCCCCGCTCCGAGATCAGCCAACTGTCTAACCAGCGATGCTGATAATTAATTTGCTTATTTCAAGTTATTTTAAGGTTCAGGGGTGAAGGTGAAGCTAAAACTCGTAAGTGACAAATTTCACGGTTCATGAATAAAAATGAGCCTCAAACATTGTAAGGCTGCTTTTGCTTCTCAAGGTGCAGTCATGTGATTCCGCCTCCTTAATGAAGGAATAATTACAGCAAAGAGGCTTTAGATGGATAGATAAAACAGACTTATTGATAGACAGATAGACAGATAGATAGATAGATAGATAGATAGATAGATAGATAGATAGATAGATAGATAGACAGATAGACAGATAGACAGATAGATAGATAGATAGATAGATAGATTCATTCATTGAAAGATAGATAGATAGATAGATAGATAGATGATAGATAGATAGATAGATAGATAGATAGATAGATAGATAGATAGATAGATAGATAGATAGATAGATAGATTCATAGATAGATAGATAGATAGATAGATAGATAGATAGATAGATAGATAGATTCATTAATTGAAAGATAGATAGATAGATGGATGGATGGATTGATTGATTGATTTAAATTAGAGAACAGTTTATACCCCCCCCCCCCCCCCCCCCCCCCCCAAAAAAAAAAAAAATAATTAGGTAATTTTATGTGTAGCTCAACCAAGCAGAGAAGTCACAGAAAAAAACATTTATCATTTATTTTATGGAAAGCACAGTGATAACATTGGTCTATTTTTATTAGTAATAACCAGGGCCAGACGGAATCTGCAGACGTTTTTTGCTATTTCTGCGGAGAATTTTGGTAAAAATCTGCGGAGTTCTGCGGAATTATTTTAGGAGTATCATAACTAAAACCTTAAATTGTGAAATAAAAAATAATATCTTTTTAACTTTTATTTAAATTTTAAAATGCAAATCCAATTAGATTAACTGTAACTGTAAGTAAACAAACAGAATTAATGATGGGCTAAAAATCTGCGGGAATCTGCGGAAAATCTGCGGAAATCTGCGAAAAATCTGCGGAATTCTGCGGGCGCAGATTCCGTGTGGGCCTAGTAATAACTAACTACTTTTTAATTAGTTATTTTTCTCACTATGAAAGTTTAATTATTACACAAACATAAGATATTATTATTTTTTTTTTGTTATTTTTTTATATTTATAAAGTATAGACCTTTTTCTTGGCTGCTGCATGGAGGGCGCCATAGCGACCAGTAGGGGTGTCAAAATTAATCGTTTCTTCGGTGCATGGCGAGGGAGGTGAGCCGCGAGTATTTACAACGCTCTAACTACGAAAAACTCAGAAACTGTGCACAATTTCACTGCGTGTGTGTTTGTTGAACACTGTTTCACTGAAACTTACAGCAAAAGCCCCTATTTCACGCCGATTAAGAGAATGAAAGTAATCTCCATTTCTCTCTGTCTCACTGTGGCCCATGAGTGCATCAATGAAGAGTGCCAGCGTGTAAGAGCCAATCGCAGCCCTTTCTGTTGAGCGCTTGACCAATCAAAGGGGTGTAAGAAATAACTTGGTAGACAAGGCAGAAACTAAAGCGAGCGGGATATTTAGATTTGTTTATTTGCTATAGACCATTTCAATGTGGTCATGTCATTGGCCCATGAACATTTCCTGCTTGACGTTACACTATTTCCTAACTGTAACAAGAGGCAATTCAATCATAACTTGATTTTAAATCAGTCGTCATAACACTATTTATCAATATGTGGACCTTTTTGGATTCTCAGAAGCAATGGAAATTAAAAATGTAAAACAGGAAATACGTTAGGACCATTGTTTTTGTTTACATCCCTCAAAATGGTCTATAAATGCTCGTGTTGTTTAAAGGTACAGTTTATATATCTGACTGTTTGTATTAAAGGACAAAATTGTTTTACAAATAGTATATAAATATATTTATACATTTTAATACAAGAATTGTTGTGCTGTGAAGAAAATATAATACTGTGTATGGAAAGCATCGTCAATGCACCGTGATGCACCGAGATATCGAATTGAACCGAATCGATGGCATGATAATCGTAACCGAACCGAACCGTGAGACCAGTGTAGGTTCACACCTCTAGCGACCAGCGTCTTCCAGTAGAATGTTTAGATCTTCCGTTTACATCGTTTGTGCGATCCGAAAATGGGTTCAATAGCGTTTTGAGTGGATTACGGAGTGTTTTTGTGACACACAACTTTGAAAGGTGTGTGTTAAAGCCGTTATAATCTGTCAGATGTGGTTCAAGCGCAAGAGAAAAACATTCTCCTATTCACTGTCTGCCTTCAGAAATACAGTGTGTGTGTGTGTGTTTCCCCGGCCTGTTAGCT
Organism: Danio kyathit; assembly: GCA_903798195.1. Taxonomy (NCBI): domain Eukaryota; kingdom Metazoa; phylum Chordata; class Actinopteri; order Cypriniformes; family Danionidae; genus Danio; species Danio kyathit. The sequence continues at coordinate 9,492,256 of LR812543.1, forward strand.
GTTAGCTCAGCGGCTCTTCAACACACGCACACACACACACACACACTGCATCATAGAGCAAACCAAATTACTGGCATGAAGCTTAGCAGGTATGTAAGTCAAGCAATTTACAAAAATGACCAATAAAAGTCCGTTTCTCATACTCTACTGACTGATTTGCATGTTGATTCTAATCGGGAGCCGTGTATGTTTCATTTAGTGTGTTGTATTTACCACGGTTTGTGTTTTTCTGTTATTTCAAAATGTTGCTTCATTTTCACTCTGTCACAGTTATTAAATCAGTGTGCTAGTGGGACTGTACAGGCTATGTGTGTGTGTGTCAAACATTTTGGTGAATTACATTTGTTTGGGCTGCTTATATATTTGAAAAAAAGAGAGAAACTGTTGACTTTAGCGATGATGAGGCTTCATTTAACGGCACAAGATGCCGTCCGACAGTGAGGGGAAAAACAGCAGTTGTTTTCCATCCTATTAGATCACATTTTTTTAAATGATCAGTCCAGGAGGTGGCTCTGATCGACAACAGTATTAGTTCAAAGATGATAAAAGCAGGTAAAATAGATTAAAACTATCGTTTCAAAGCTGTCCAAATGTGACTGTTTATACGCATCAGCTGCCGACCAGAAGTTCTTAGCATTCTCCCTGCGCATACACGCAAAGCATAATGGGTAATTTTGCGTTCTAAGAAAAAGGTCTATAAGTAAAGCTGTAAAATAAATTGCCAGCAATTTACGTACGTTTATACTAATACATTTAAAAACTGCAGAATTATCTATTTCTAAATCTGTCTATTTTTATCTATCTGTATATATCAGGGATGTCAAACTCAATTCCTGGAGGGCCGCAGCCCTGCACAGTTTAGTTCCAACCCCAATTATACACACTGATCAAACTAATCGAGTCATTCAGGCTTGTTTGAAACCTACCAGTAAGTGTGTTGAAGCAGGGTTAGAACTAAACTGTGCAGGGCTGCGGCCCTCCAGGAATTGAGTTTGACATCCCTGGTATATATGATTTCCTAAAAAGTCTTAAAATGTCTTAAAATTTCAAAAACACAATTTTAGGCCTTAAAAAGTCTTAAATTGAATGAAATATTGTCTTGTAGGTCTTAAATCATTTTAAAACAGGTCTTATTTTTCTTTTTTTATATAAAGCTACCCAATCAATTTAAAACACATCCAATCACCAACAACACGTCTCAATAAAACTTTTAGCAAAACTAATCACAACTAATATTATAACTGTAGTCTGTTGTGCAAACATTTAGTTTTTAAAGAGTTTTTTTTTGAAGTTATGTTGAACAAAAATGTATTTATACAACTAAGGTCTGCTTTGACACACTAAGTCAAATATATGGCTCAGAAATGACTAGTTAGATTTTTTTTCTTCTGCTGGGGTATTAAAAAATCCTTAGCATCTAGCCCAGGGATGGGCAAACTCGGTCCTGGAGGGCCAGTGTCCCGCACAGTTTAGCTCCAACTCTGATCAAACACACCTGCTTATAGATAGTTAGTGATCTTGGAGACACTGATTAGCATGTTCATGTGTGTTTGATTAGAGTTAGAGCCAAACTATGCAGGACACCGGCCCTCCAGGACCGAGTTTGCCCATCCCTGATCTAGCCCTATATAAGTCTGAAATTTCATTCTTCGTGGTCCTAAAAAGCTCTTAAAAAGTCTTACATTTGACTTGGTGAAACCTGCAGAAACCCTGTATTATATTTTTTTAAATCACCACACTGTAAAGAAATTATATAAAAAGTCATGACAACATATATTTTGTTACTTTAACTTATTTTAATAAGTTAATCAGGTTTCAACTATTTCTTTTAAGTCATACAAACTTTAACATATTTATAGTCAGTTTGACCTGTACATTGAGATGACTTGAAAAGTTTATTTGATTCAGCTAAAGAATTTAAGGCAGCAAACTGTTTTTACAGTGTACACTTTGATTTTAGGAGCATTATGCCTACATTTTTATTCACTTTCTGCGATAATTCACCTATAAAATGTTTCCTGACTGTTCACTCAACCTCAAGGGGTTTGATGGAAAAACCTTTACTAATTACTTTCTACTGACAAAAAAAAAAACGAATGGATGAAAAAAAATCACAGATTTTTTTTTATTTTTTCATGAACTATCCCTGAGCATGACATTGAGTTGCCTTTTACTACAAAGATGCAGTTTTCGCGTGTAACTAACATGGTAAAGCATGGTAAAGCAATGGTAAAACAGGTCTGCGGCAGAAATGGTGACATAAACAAATGAATAACCATCCATAATTTAATCCACTTAATGTGCTTGATGGGATATTTTTTCTGTGGATTCTTACCTTTCAAAATAAACCGTGATGTACAGCAATGAAGGCATTGTTATTACGATGATATGTGCTCCATATCTACAGTAATGAGCGTTTTCTGTTCAACTTACACAAAATTTAGCAAATACGTTCTTTATAAGCTTCCCGTTGAAAACCAACTAGCTGCAATGGCTGCTTGAGTGTTGTAGCTTTAAACTGATGTACAATTTGTCAAGATTACTCATGTCCATTTTAATGTAATCTATTCATAAACATTGACATGTGGAAAAACAGCTCAGTGCGTCCACGTCGGGGCGCTGGCTAAGAGGTTTTACAATACAAAATCAGAAAAAGTTGGCACAGTATAGAAAACGCAATTTAAAAAAGAAAGTAGTGATTTCTAAATTGACTTCGACTTTTATTTCATTGCAGATAATATGAACACAAAATATTTCATATTTTGTCTGGTCAACTTCATTATATTTGTAAATATCATGTTGCAGGTCATTCAGGCCTGCAACATATTCCAAAAAAAGTTGTGACGGGAGCAGTTTAGGGTAGTAATCTGGTAAATTGTTTAAATTATTATGTGATTTGAACGGTGATGAACGGGTGATGTCAACAGGTGATTGTAATAATAATTTGGCACTATAGTCAAGAAATGTCTAGTCCTTTAGGGGCAAAGATGGGTCAAGGATCGCCAGTTTGCCAACAAATATGTGAAAAAATGATTAAAATGTTCCTCAAAGAAAGATAGGAAGACATTTGGATATTTCACCTTCAACAGTGCATGACATAATTTAAAGACTCAAGAAATCTGGAGGAATTTCAATACATAAAGGACAAGCGTGACCTCCGATCCCTTATACAGCACTGCATCAATAATCATCATTCGTCTATAAGAGATATCACCACATGAGCCCAGGACTACTTTGGCAAACCTTTGTCAAGTACCACAATACGTAGTTACATCCACAAGTGCCAGTTAAAACTGTACTGTACCAAAAGGAAGCCCTATGTTAACAGTGTCCAGAAGTGCCATTGATTTCTCTGGGCTCAGAGGCATCTGGAATGGACCATCACACAGTGGAAATGTGTACTGTGGTCAGGTGAATCAGTATTTCAGGTAGTTTTTTGGAAGAAATGGACACTGTGTGCTCTGGACAAAAGAAGAAAAGGATCATCCAGACTGTTACCAGCAAGTCCAAAAGCCAGGGTCTGTTATGGCATTGGGTTGTGTTAGTGGCTTTGGCAAAGGTAACTTGCACTTCTGTGATGACACCATGAATGCTAAAAAGTACACAGAGATTTTGGAACACAGTATGCTGCGTTCCTTTCCATTGACCCTATGCATATTTCAACAAGACAATGCAAAACCACAATGTCCGGGTGGCGGATGAAGAGGATACATGAATTTGACTGGCCTGCCTGCAGCCCCGACCTTACTCCAATAGAGAATGTGTGGTGCATTTTGAAGCACAAAATGCTACAACAAAGACCCCGTACTGTTGCCCACCTCAAGACTTGTTTGCAGGAAAAATGGGACAAAATTACACCTGAAATGCTTCATCACTTGGGGTCTTCAGTCCCTAAACATCTTTTAAATGTTGTGAAAATGAATGGCAACATTACAAAGTGGTAAATGCTTTACTGTTACAACATTTTTTTTAAATGTGTTGCAATTATTAAAAAACAAACAAAAAAAAACTATAAAAATCATGAGGAACACATAAAAATAATGTTTGTTGTATTGTCTGCAATGAAATACAAGTCAAAGTAAATTTAGAAATCACTACTTTCTTTTTTTATTTGCGTTTTCCAAACTGTTCCTACTTTTTCTGATTTGGGGTTGTAGGTTTTGATAAGCTTTAACCACTATGTGTTTTCCTAATTACACAAATATAGGCCTGGGTTTTAAAAATGAACAACCGACAGCATTTTAATGCATTATTCTAATGCTTTTCATTCTCAAAGTGAGTTATTAGTGAATCGGCTGTTTCAGGGCCATCAGAGCGACTGATGCTACACGATCTGTCATTTACATGAGCCAAACATCGACTCGCCTACTAGTCGTCTATTTTCTGGCTGACTAGTCCAATGCTATAATGAGCAGTCATGCGTGTCCCTGCACACATTACATTCTCTGGATGTACTAGCCTATGTAGTTCATGTTTAAAACACACAGCGCAGTTCAAGCAAGGACAATGCGAGCCTAAAAAAAATGTGAGTGTAGGTGTGCGCTAAACATGCCAAGTCTCTTTCATCAAACCTGGTCCAATTCTTCAAACGCTCCTCTCCCTTCAAGAGTCACAGGAGGAAATATTCTTTTTCATGTTTGCTCCTCATCTCGCTTGGTTAGAAAGCTGACGGGTTTATTAGTGCGATGTTATTCAGCATCGTCATGACACGGCGGTCCACCAGGGCTGGAGAGGATGAAAAGCGCCATCTGTAAACAGCAAATCAAACTGGCCTTTCGTTATTCTCGCCATATGACCTGTGTGTTATGAATAACGCTGCATTCCAGGGTGACTCGAAATTAGAATTTCCCTACTTCCTGCTTTCCGTATTTTTCTGATTCACAAGCATTTTCCGTTTATTTACAATTGTGAATTGCATTATGGGAGCTTGATCTCTGCTCTGTTGACTTTTGATGTTGAAAATTCAATTCTAACGTTTAAGAAAAAAACTAATAAATAGAGAAATAAGTCTGTAAAATAAGAGAAAACTGCAGTTTTTTTTTGTAGCATTATATTCAACACCAACTAGGGTTGGGCGATGTTGACAAATTTGGCATCGTACAATGTCTAATGTGAACATCGGCGATGGACGATGGTATCGTCGTTGTAGGCGGGGTGGGGGTCTTTGTTGTTAAATATCAATTAATTCATAACGAATTTAATAATTGTAGCCTACCGTTTTCACTACCTGACCCACATGGTCTTTGCTTTACCCATGACCAAACCATAAATAAAGTTATACACAAATTACCACCTGTCAATCACTTTTTTTCCGCGGGACTCTGGCATGATCAGGCGGAGCGATCTGTGTCCTTATAATGGCTTTTCCCCACAGCTGGTGGCGGAGACGAGACGAGAGTTCGTTTGGAGTTCACTGTAATTTGTATTGTGATTAACCTGTTAGGCTTCCCTCAATTTTAAGGATTTACACCTACCTAACTTTAAACAGTAACAGTTCCTGACTCCAGTAAGCTACAAACACAAACTGGGTATCATTGGAAAGAAGACACTTTGAGCTTTACTGTGGTAAAAGGGGGAGTTATATGTTAAAAAATATAAAAAGTTATACATTATGAAGTTATGAGAAAAAAAAATTGTATTGTGTTCAATATTTGTTTTTCCATATACAAACACAGGAAAACATTAATGTAATGTCGTATAAAAAATATGACTTGAAAGCCAAGTGTCTCATGAGTTTATATTTCAAATTTGATGAAGATAGCACGCAAAATGAGATTTCTGTAAAATGTTTTCTGAGACTATATCGGTGTCCTCCTTTCCCTCACCGCCAGAGGCACTTTCTCAAAAACAATCATCCCAAACTGAAACCTTTACAGTTGCTGAATAATTTGGTCTACATTCACAGTTTATGTATCTTTGAAAAGAAGACACTCTGGGCTTTATTATCCATCATCTAGAGTTTATAATGCTAAAAATATAAAAAAGTTATAGATGCTTAAGTAATGTAAAAAAAAAATTCACCGCACTAAACATTTTATTATTTCAGAAACAAATGTTTGAAATCAGTCCTGGAGCAACACATAAAAGTAATAGGTCAAAAGCTACATATCTCCTGAGTATATGTTTTGAATTTGATGTCAAAATCATGCAAAATGAAATTTCTGGAATTATTTTTCTGAGACAATGTCTTGTGATTTTCTCCCTCTCCTAGTTGGTGGAGAAGCAGTCTGATGTACTGGGGTTTCTAACACAACTCTTTTAGTCTTTTCACATACCACAAATTTTTAATTGTAAAACAATAGACAGAAACTTATATTATGAATGATTTATTTGAGCACAAGAAGTACATTGTGTGAAATATGTCCAGTGCATATGCAACAAAAAAGTCTTAGAAGAGTTGTTGTTATGCTCTCTCACTTTGCTCCTGTCTGCTGCACGTAATCCACTCCAGCAGATTCAGCTACGTGACAAAAAAAAAAAACTGAATTAGGATTCTATTGTAAACAACTGTATTCCCCCCCTTGAGTAGCAAACACGATTTACTCTGATGCCCTTTTATTGATAGGATAATTATTACAGATAGCTTAGCTTACAGCAGCCATTCAGATAAATGGCAAACATATGATAATGCCAACATTACTGAAAGATTATCACTACCAGAGAGACATTCACACATACAAGCAGGCTTCACAGAAGAACTGAGAGACGTAAACAAAGTAACACAAACTCACCGTTAGAAAATGCCAGAGTACTCTTCATCCAGGTCATGTAAGTATCAGTTCTCCTCAGACATATTCTCCTCTTCGCTTCAAACTAACTCTCAAAACTCTCTTTAGCAGAACAAAACTTTGACGATCTATTTTCATTGTTTACCAGTGGCTCTGCCGTTAGCTCAAACTGCTAACAGATGTGCAGTGTGCAGCAGGGGGCAGGCAGGTGTGTCGCGTGATGATTGACAGATCGCTGAGCCAGTGACAGCAAAGAGCGTCCAAATATACAACCCACAACCAATAGGTGTTCATATATTGAATATATGATACAGCCATTGGCTAAACTGTCTATCAGTCAAACGAAGTAGGAAGTAGGAAGTATTATAATCGGATAACAGGCTATGCAGTTCAAAACACGCGGCTTTGTTTAGAGTTTAGTAACTATAACTTTGACTTTTTATTCAGTTTTTGGTCTTATTTTATCTGTAACACTGTAAGCTATGACATCGAGTTGCCTTTTACTACAAAGACGCCGTTTTCGCGTGTAAGTAACATGGTAAAGCATGGTAAAACAGGTCTCGGGCAGAAATGGTGACATAAAAAAATGAATAACCACCCAAAATTCAACACTATTGTGTCGGTGGACTAAATGTGCTTGATGGGATGTTTTTCTGTGGACTCTTACCTTTCAAAATAAACCGTGATGTACAGCAAAGAATGCGTGTGTGTGTTGTTATTACTATTGATAAACATTGACATGTGGAAAAACAGCGCCCCAGGATGCTCCAGGGCGTCCGCGTCGGGTTGGAGGCTATAGGGTTAATGATAACTTCCTTATTTTATTATTATGAGGACAAAATAACAAGTAAAGATGCTAGAGCTCGACCGTTTTGGTCACACTTGCGCCTGATATTTTATGCGACCTAAAATATGTATTTGAAAGCATTTGTGCTAGTGCATACATTTTTACCGTGCGACCTGTTTTCACTGCAAAATCCTCAACGCATGCGCGGACTTAGGAGACATTTATGCAGAATGCATCTTTGCACCTAAAGACACCAAATGCAGCGCTCAGGAACAAGATTAAAACAGTTGTCATGTGAACTTACTGAAGTAAAAAAGCCCACAATGCTTGCCCCGCCTTTGTGCTCTTCCTATTGGCCCACTGACCATTGGCTAGAACTGAACGTGAATAGATTGGTTAATATCAGCTGTCAATCACTCAGTCAACGCCTTCTGCCTTCACATGACAGGAGCAACAGCCGTGGAAATGTGACGCGCTGAAGATGAGAGTATGAAAATAACACTGACAGATTTAGTTTTAGAATCTACCTAAAGTTAAATAATGGCACATCTTATTAGTGATCATGTGCTGAATGTTAATCCACCATTTACACTTTTCCAAGAGTGGATAAAAGACTTCCAGTGGCTTCAAGTCCGCTATGAAAATAACTAAAGCCTGTGGGACGGGGTTTGCAGGTAACAGCGTTTGCCACTGAATCTACACATTTTAAGCGCGAGAGGTGCTGTATAATCCTCACGATGTATTTAATCCTCACGATGCTGTCAGCCGTGCAAACAGCAGCTATAAGTATAATATAACACAGCTCATGAAAAGACCGTTATTGCTATTAAGATGACATGCAAATAATAAGTTATATATCAATATAAATGTGGGGCGGGGCGATGGATCACGATGCCGGCTCAGCATCGTGAAGTTTATCAGCCATCGGCGATGGACGATGACATCGTCTATCGGCCCAACCCTAACACCAACCCATAGATTGTCAGACCCATATTGTTTGCCCTAGTGTTTTCTTTTCCTCCCCCTTGTGTACTCCATTTACACCCCCGAATACCTCATCCTCATGCTGAAGCAGAGGGAAAGCAGCCTCGAGGACCATACTAGACGATACTTGTTTTTTAGCAAAGTAGTCCAGCTGGACGGACGACGTGCTCTGTGGGTTCTACAACTCCAACCTAAACACAGCTTGCAGAGCACTGTCGTATGAAGATGGTCCTAGAGGCAATCCTGGCGCTTTTGTGGAGTGGACACTGGAGAGGAACGGATCATCGTTCACCGCCTGTGCCGAGGAAGACCTCGTCAGTGCCACTCCAGACCAGTGACCAGCCCAACACCCATCTGCAGGGAGCGTGTGCCAGAGCCCACTTCAGACGGAGAGCCACCTGTGGTGTGTGAGCCATCGCCATCACGAGTGACAGAGTGGAATTACACCGGCCAGGAGGAGCTCAGCGAAACGTCTGACCAGGTGCGTGAGCCAGGCAACATCGCCGAATGTGGGAGTCCTGGTGGAAATCGAGGGAACGAGCGAGAGTCCCGCCCACCTACCCACGGCTGAGGGTGAGCTGACACTGGACCAGAATATGCTGCTCATCGACTTCCGCTGTTTCCAGACAGCAAATGTTTAATTCCGAGTTCCAATGAGCTGTTCCCAGACAGCCTCCTAGCTCCGTTGATCCCCGAGGATGATAGCTCCATAGTCATGAGCAGCATCCCACACAACCCACCCTCTTCACCTCCGTTGATGTCCCCGGCTACAGCCATGCAGCCAACCCCAGCGCTGCTGCAGTCAGCCAGTCCCCGAGCTCACCCTCCAGCTCCGAGAGAGGAGGTTTCACTGAGGGTCTGCCTACCTGCATCGCCAACAAGAGGTTGTCGCCCTCCGAGTGGACCTGTGTCGTGGTTTCGGTCAGGTGAGCTCGACCCTCTGGGACCTCGTCGTCACCTTCGCCCTACGGCTCTCCGTCTCCTCCTTAGGCTCCAGCTACGGCGTCTCCCACGGTCGGCCCCCTGGAGTCAGCTACCACTCCTCCTCCATGGCTCCCCCTCCGTCAACTCCACCCTGTGCTGTTCTCCTGGCTGTGTCCTGTGTCCTATGCCTCCTGCTCCAGCTACCTTCCTGGCTCCTCCCTCCTAAAGCAGGTCGCACACCAGAAGCATGCATTTCAGAATTCTAAAAATAGGTTTCAATCAGAGTACACACACCGGCGCCGCAAGTCGGCGGCTGTCCGCGGCACCCAGCCACGACTCAGGACACTGTTCATATTTCTGTCGCGCCACAGAGCGCCATCTGATTAGTTTCATTTTAAATAGCCTGCAAATGTGCGCGTCTGGTGTGCGATACTTTCAACTGTCATGTGCGCGCCGTTTCGCGGCGCTGAGCGGCGCATCCGGTGTGTGACGGCCTTAAGACTCCTCCCTGGCCCCCTCCTTTCCATCTTTTTTCCTTGCATCTTCTTTCTGTTAAAGGTGCGAGGTCGCGACTTCAAAGAGGGGGGGGGGGGTAATGTCAGACCCCTGTGTTTGTGTTATGTGACTTTCCCCATGTGCTCCTTTGTTTTTTTCCCGCCGTTGTGTAATGTTCATTAGTTCCACCTGTGTCTCACCCCTGTTTGTCATTGGTTCCATCAAGTCATGTGTATTTATACTCCTGTGTGTTGTTCAGTTCTTCATCCGGTATTCTTCGTTATGCATTGTGTATACCCCATGTCATTCCTGAGTCTCCTGTGTTTCCAATGTTCCTCAATTGAGTGTAAATAAATCTACATGTTTGATAACTCCTGCGATCCTTTGCCTTTGTGAGAGAGCCCAGGCGTGACATATATCACTTTAAAGTATTAAAAATGTTCATAAACGTCACTTTTTTCGAACTTTTCAAGGTTAAAATTTGTTGGAAGAAAGATCAAGATCTCATAATGCAATTCAAAAGCATAAATAAATGGGGGAAAATGAAAACGTAAATCAAAAATTATGAAAAACTGCTAATTTACGGATATTTTTTACAGTGTACTCTTAAAGGGCCACGAAACCCCGTCTCAGCAGGGTGTTTTCACACCTCTGTTTTGATAAAAGTCAGGAAAGTGGGGCGTGTCCAGCTCTGGGAGTGTGGGAGTGTCGGGGGAGGGAAAGAGGGTAGAATTTGCATAGAAGGGAGTTTCCATTTGGGCACGCGCTAAGTTTCACAGGCAAAACAAACGCACAGAGGCTGATTTGATACGGCGAATAAGAGAAAAAAAATCCTCCGCATTTCTCTGTAACTTATGTACTCAGTAGGTAGCGTCAGAAAGCCGTGTGTGTATAGACTATCCTGTCACAAAATGCAGCGAAAATCCTGCACGACGGGAATAGTTTGTGTTAACATGTTTACACTCGGAGAGCAGCATTTAAACAAAGGGCACTGCACTGCAAACACTTACCAAATCTGTAGACAGACAATCAAACTGGAGCTGTGTCTTTTTATTAAAAGGAGACGAGCGGCAAATCCGGATTTCACCATTTCCAGATGAGAAAAAGCTCTCGGGTAAAAATGTTCCTTACAAACGCGTTTCTGTCGCGTGTCGCGTGCACTGTAATCCACACGTGAGTCCAGCTGCTCTCTCATAGAGGGAAAATGAAAACAAAACCTTGTTGCAGCACACTAATAAACGCAACATCTACGACTCTTGTCTTGAAATTCTTGTTCTTTCACTTGTTTTGGCAACACAACGTGGCGTCTCTCTGCCGTCTGAATGCTGTAAACTGGTAAACAGTCTCCAGAGCTATCATGCATATTAATGAAGTTTCACGTCATACACAATAGAGCGCGCTGATTGGTTTGAAGCACGTCTTTCTCATGAATTAATGCCGCACACTCAGATACGTCAGAATGTTCTGGAAAAGACAGACAGCCACTCTCTGGCTGGATTTACACCTATGTGTCTCATGGCCGTGACGCAGCTTCAAAAATTCGTTTCAAACCGGAAGAACGAATTTGCTCAAAATAACGCAAAAACAACCAATTTTCACTTTTTAGTGCAATATATGTGTCCTAATAGTGTTTATAGCAGCGTGGGACACAGATATGACTGTCAACAGCTCAAAAAATGTGTTTTGGTGTTTCGTGACCCCTTAACACCGTGTCCTAACAACATGATTCCAGCAACAACAAGCAATTTGACTGTCTGTACCACATGTGGCATGGCACAACAGAAACATTTAAATGAGTTGAGTTGAGTTATAATTTATTGTGCTTTTTTTTCAAGAAATTTCTCTTGAAGGATTAGACATAGTCTTCAAATGTCCCCACAAGTATATCAATACCAGTAATTTGTGACCTTGTGGGGACATTTTGGTCCCCATGAGGTAAACGACTCACAAATCACACATAATTAAGTACTTTGAAAATGTAAAAATGCAGATTGTTTCTTGTGAGGGTTGGGTTTAGGGGTATGGGATAGAATATACAGTTTGTACAGTATAACAATCATTACATCTACGTGAAGTCCTCAAAAAGATATCTAAAGATACCTAATCGTCCTCACTTATATAGTGAATTATCAAAACGACCCACTAGTGAAGACATTTCACTGGTCCTCACTAATTAAAAGTGCTTGTAAATCGGCAAGAACATGTTTTTATTAGTATCTAATGAAACTTGGCACTTTCTGTGAGGGTTAGGTTTAGGAGTAGGGTTAGTCTATGGAAAGTAGCGTTAACCTGATTTAAAAACAATGGAAGTCTATGTAATGTCCTCACTAATATAGTGAAACAAACCCGTGTTTGTGTGTGTGAGTTCCTGCTGTATTGTCTCTGTAGTTTGCCTGCAGGAGGTGTTTGTATTTAAGCTCCCACGCTGAAAATGAGCCAGATTTACTTCTAGGGTGTCTATAACACTATTACTCTGCGTTTGTTCATTTAGAGTTAATAGTATTTGCTTAACGAGGAAATCCTAAAGTAAGCACCACTTTACGTTTTTTTGGCTTCTTCCTGCAATCATTTGCATGTTTATGTTGAGTATGTTATGTAATATGTAATATACTGTACACAGATGAGCCATTACATTATGGCCACCCACAGAATAATCTGCATTTCTTATTCATATTCATGAAAATACTATTCTGTTGTATTTTAAGTTGCATACAGTGCATTCGGAAGGTATTGATAGCGCTTCACTTTTTCCACATTTTTTTATGTTACAGCCTTATTCCAAAATGGATTAAATTAATTTATTTCCCCAGAATTCTACACACAATACCCCATAATGACAATGTGAAAAAAGATTTCTCAATAAGATTGCTCAATACTTTGTTGACGCACTTTTGGCAGCAACTACAGCCTCAAGTCTTTTTGAATATGATGCCACAAGCTTGGCACACCTGTCTTTGGGAATTTTTGCCCATTACTCTTTGCAGTACCTTTCAAGCTCTATCAGGTTGGATGGGAAACGACGGTGTACAGCCATTTTCAGATCTCTCCAGAGATGTTCAATAGGATTTAGGTCTGGGCTCTGGCTGGGCCACTCAAGGACATTCATTGAGTTGTTGTGAAGCCACTCCATTGATATTTTGGCGGTGTGATTTGGCTCATTGTCCTGCTGGAAGATGAACCGTCGCCCCAGTCTGAGGTCAAGAGCACCCTGAAGCAGGTTTTCGTTCAGGATGTCTCTGTACATTGCTGCATTCATCTTTCCCTCTATCCTGACTACAGTAGTCTTCCAGTTCCTGCTGCTGAAAAACATCCCCACAGCATGATGCTGCCACCACCATGCTTCACTGTAGGGATGGTATTAGCCTGCTGATGAGCGGTGCCTGGTTTTCTCCAAACGTAACGCCTGGCATTCACTCCAAAGGGTTCAATTTTAGTCTCATCAGACCAGAGAATTTAGTTTCTTATGGTCTGAGAGTCCTTCAGATGCCTTTTGGCAAATTCCAGGTGGGGAGCGGCTTCTGTCTGGCCACTCTACCATACAGGCCTGATTGCTGGATTGCTGCACAGATGATAGTCCTTCTGTAAGGTTCTCCTCTCTCCACAGAAGAACACTGGAGCTCAGACAGAGTGACCATCGGGTTATTGATCACCTCCCTGACTAAGGTCCTTCACCCCGATCACTCAGTTTAAATGGCCGGCCAGCTCTAGGAAGAGTCCTGGTGGTTCTAAACATCTTCCACTTACGGATGATGGAGGCCACTGTGCTCATTGGAACTTTCAATGCAGCAGAAATTGTTCTGTAACCTTCCCCCGCCTTGTGCCTCGAGACAATCCTGTCTCTGAGATCTACAGAGAATTCCTTTGTCTTCATGCTTGGTTTGTGCTTTGACATGCACTATCAACCCTGGGACCTTATATAGACAGATGTATGCCTTTTCAAATCATGTCCAATCAACTGAATTTACCACAGGTGAACTTCAGTTAAGCTGCTGAAACATCTCAAGAATGATCAGTGGAAACAGAATGTGCCTGAGCTTAATTTAGAGCTTCACGACAAAGGCTGTGAATACTGATGTACATGTGATTTTTCAGGTTTTTTATTTTTAATAAATTTGTAGCAATTTAAAAAAATATTTTTTTCACATTGTCATTATGGGGTATTGTGTGTAAAATGTTGAGGAAATAAATAAATTTAATCCATTTTGGAATAAGGATGTAACAGAAAATGTGGGGGATATGACCATAATTTAGTAAGCAGCATTGGATTTATATTAGGGCCTATTCGTTCAGAACATTTTTTTTTTAACACATCATGCTGTGATTGTCCCGCGGTTCCCACTTTGAATACTGACAGGAAAAAAAATGACACTACATTTTTATTAATATATATATATATATTCAGGCATATCAGGCAGAGCCGAGTGAGCACCAACATTATTTAAGTGTGATGTCTTCACTCTTTAATGAATCGCTGGCAGCTTTTTTTCATTTGCCGTGGATCATAACCACGTCTCTGTGGGGAAACTTTCGCGGTATTTTCACAGTCTAACCTTTGCGCTCATATCCCTGAAATCCAGGCGGACGGCAGAGGTGCATGCTGGGAACGGCAGGTCTGTCAGAGCCTCCTCGCCGCTCTCATTATTAAGGGCTGATTAGAAATTTGTGGTCACGATTAAATGTCAGCGAAAGGTCAGGAATTGTTATGCAAATGCTGAACACAAAACGTTGTCAGCGTTCGGCTCGTTGAGGAGGGGAGAGAAAGCGAGGTTAAAAACGTCATGTTTTCTCTTTGTGGACTGAGAAGTGGCCGTGTGTTCATCTGATCAGGTTTTCACACATCTCCGAGAGCTCCTGTTTTGTTGTAGACAAAGACAGGTGGGTGGATTTAGATGTACGGATGTGTGTGATGATGTACAGGATTGAAAATACTCACTGGAAATGCACTGTTAAAGAATGAGCTCTATAAAAGCTGACACAGCCAATGTTGTTTCTAAAGTGGTCATGTTAAAGGGATAGTTCACCCCAAAACTGAATATTCTGTCAACATTTACTCTTCCTTAGTTTGTTCCAAACCTCTATGAGTTTCTTCTGCTGAACACAAAAGAAGATATTTCGAAAAATGTTGGTTGCTGGGACTGATGTATAAAGTATTTTTTTCCTACTATGGAGGTCAATTTGTGCCAGAAACCAGCATTCTTTAAAATATCATCTTCTGTGTTCAACAGAAAAATGCAACGGTCCCACATGAGGGAAAATAAATGAGGTAATTTTCATTTTCGGGTTAACTATCACTTAAAAAATTGTACCTTGTGGTACTCAAAGCAGTGTTTCCCAGCCCTGTTCCTAAAGTCACACTAACAGTACATATTTTGGATGTCTCCCTTATCTGACCCATTAACTTCAGGTTTTGGAGTCTCTTCTAATGTTCTGCTGAGTTGATTCAGGTGTGTTTGATTAGAGAGAGGTTGAAAATGTGTACTGTTGGTGTGCCTTCAGGAACAGGATTGGGTAGCACTGCTTTAAAGAATACAAAAAGAATAGTAAAAAGTCTGAGTGAAATGGAAGTTGCTGAGACTTATATTGCAGTATGTTGATGTACTTCCAACTGAAATTGAATATTCAGTAGGGGGCGGAGCTTTCGTTTGCACATCATTTCCTTATAGCAAACTTAACGGTAAGTATGATTGAAAATATTCACTGGAAAACAGCTGCTAAAGAGTGCACTCTGTAAAGGAACAAAAAGCTGACGTTGTTTCTGAAGTGTTCATTTTAAAGGGATAGTTCACTCAAAAAAAACGAATATTCTGTCATTATTCACTCTTCCTTAGTTTGTTCCAAACCTATTTGAGTTTCTTCTGCTGAACACAAAGGAAGATATTTTTTAAAATACTGTTTGCTGGGACTCTTTGATGTACAAAGTATTTTTTTTCCTATTATGGAGGTCAATTTGTGCCAGAAACCAGCATTCTTTAAAATATCATCTTCTGTGTTCAACAGAAAAATGCAACGGTCCCACATGAGGGAAAATAAATGAGGTAATTTTCATTTCCGGGTTAACTATCACTTAAAAAAGTGTACCTTGTGGTACTTAAAGCAGTGTTTCCCAACCCTGTTCCTAAAGGCACACTAACAGTACATATTTTGGATGTCTCCCTTATCTGACCCATTAACTTCAGGTTTTGGAGTCTCTTCTAATGTTCTGCTGAGTTGATTCAGGTGTGTTTGATTAGAGAGAGATTGAAAATGTGTACTGTTGGTGTGCCTTCAGGAACAGGATTGGGTAGCACTGCTTTAAAGAATACAAAAAGAATAGTAAAAAGTCTGAGTGAAATAGAAGTTGCTGAGACTTATATTGCAGTATGTTGATGTACTTCCAACTGAAATTGAATATTCAGTAGGGGGCGGAGCTTTCGTTTGCACATCATTTCCTTATAGCAAACTTAACGGTAAGTATGATTGAAAATATTCATTGGAAAACAGCTGCTAAAGAGTGCACTCTGTAAAGGAACAAAAAGCTGACTTTGTTTCTGAAGTGTTCATTTTAAAGGGATAGTTCACTCAAAAACGGAATATTCTGTCATTATTTACTCTTCCTTAGTGTGTTCCAAACCTATTTGAGTTTCTTCTGCTGAACACAAAGGAAGATATTTTTAAAAATATTGTTTGCTGGGACTCTTTGATGTACAAAGTATTTTTTGTTTCCTATTATGGAGGTCAATTTGTGCCAGAAACCAGCATTCTTTAAAATATCATCTTCTGTGTTCAACAGAAAAATGCAACGGTCCCACATGAGGGAGAATACATGAGGTAATTTTCATTTTCGGGTTAACTATCACTTAAAAAATTGTACCTTGTGGTACTCAAAGCAGTGTTTCCCAACCCTGTTCCTAAAGGCACATCAACAGTACATATTTTGGATGTCTCCCTTATCTGACTCATTAACTTCAGGTTTTAAAGTCTCTTCTAATGTTCTGCTGAGTTGATTCAGGTGTGTTTGATTAGAGAGAGGTTGAAAATGTGTACTGTTGGTGTGCCTTCAGGAACAGGATTGGGTAGCACTGCTTTAAAGAATACAAAAAGAATAGTAAAAAGTCTGAGTGAAATGGAAGTTGCTGAGACTTATATTGCAGTATGTTGATGTACTTCCAACTGAAATTGAATATTCAGTAGGGGGCGGAGCTTTCGTTTGCACATCATTCCCTCATAGCAAATTTAACGGTAAGTAGGATTGAAAATATTTGGTGGAAAACAGCTGCTAAAGAGTGCACTCTGTAAAGGAATAAAAAGCTGACGTTGTTTCTGAAGTGTTCATATTAAAGGGATAGTTCACTCAAAACGGAATATTCTGTCATTATTTACTCTTCCTTAGTGTGTTCTAAACCTATTTGAGTTTCTTCTGCTGAACACAAAGGAAGATATTTTTAAAAATACTGTTTGCTGGGACTCTTTGATGTACAAAGTATTTTTTTTTTCCTACTATGGAGGTCAATTTGTGCCAGAAACCAGCATTCTTTAAAATATCATCTTCTGTGTTCAACAGAAAAATGCAACGGTTTAAAACCACATGAGGGAGAATACATGAGGTAATTTTCATTTTCGGGTTAACTATCACTTAAAAAATTGTACCTTGTGGTACTCAAAGCAGTGTTTCCCAACCCTGTTCCTAAAGGCACATCAACAGTACATATTTTGGATGTCTCCCTTATCTGACTCATTAACTTCAGGTTTTAAAGTCTCTTCTAATGTTCTGCTGAGTTGATTCAGGTGTGTTTGATTAGAGAGAGGTTGAAAATGTGTACTGTTGGTGTGCCTTCAGGAACAGGATTGGGTAGCACTGCTTTAAAGAATACAAAAAGAATAGTAAAAAGTCTGAGTGAAATGGAAGTTGCTGAGACTTATATTGCAGTATGTTGATGTACTTCCAACTGAAATTGAATATTCAGTAGGGGGCGGAGCTTTCGTTTGCACATCATTCCCTCATAGCAAATTTAACGGTAAGTAGGATTGAAAATATTTGGTGGAAAACAGCTGCTAAAGAGTGCACTCTGTAAAGGAATAAAAAGCTGACTTTGTTTCTGAAGTGTTCATATTAAAGGGATAGTTCACTCAAAAACGGAATATTCTGTCATTATTTACTCTTCCTTAGTGTGTTCTAAACCTATTTGAGTTTCTTCTGCTGAACACAAAGGAAGATATTTTTAAAAATATTGTTTGCTGGGACTCTTTGATGTACAAAGTATTTTTTTTTCCTACTATGGAGGTCAATTTGTGCCAGAAACCAGCATTCTTTAAAATATCATCTTCTGTGTTCAACAGAAAAATGCAACGGTTTAAAACCACATGAGGGAGAATACATGAGGTAATTTTCATTTTCGGGTTAACTATCACTTAAAAAATTGTACCTTGTGGTACTCAAAGCAGTGTTTCCCAACCCTGTTCCTAAAGGCACATCAACAGTACATATTTTGGATGTCTCCCTTATCTGACTCATTAACTTCAGGTTTTAAAGTCTCTTCTAATGTTCTGCTGAGTTGATTCAGGTGTGTTTGATTAGAGAGAGGTTGAAAATGTGTACTGTTGGTGTGCCTTCAGGAACAGGGTTGGGTAGCACTGCTTTAAGGAATACAAAAAGAATAGTAAAAAGTCTGTGTGAAACGGAAGTTGCTGAGACTTCCAACTGAAATTGAATATTCAGTAGGGGGCGGAGCTTTCGTTTGCACATCATTCCCTTATAGCAAACTTAACGGTAAGTAGGATTGAAAATATTTGGTGGAAAACAGCTGCTAAAGAGTGCACTCTGTAAAGGAACAAAAAGCTGACGTTGTTTCTGAAGTGTTCATATTAAAGGGATAGTTCACTCAAAAACGGAATATTCTGTCATTATTTACTCTTCCTTAGTTTGTTCCAAACCTATTTTAGTTTCTTCTGCTGAACACAAAGGAAGATATTTTTAAAAATACTGTTTGCTGGGACTCTTTGATGTACAAAGTATTTTTTTTCCTATTATGGAGGTCAATTTGTGCCAGAAACCAGCATTCTTTAAAATATCATCTTCTGTGTTCAACAGAAAAATGCAACGGTTTAAAACCACATGAGGGAAAATAAATGAGGTAATTTTCATTTCCGGGTTAACTATCACTTAAAAAATTCTACCTTGTGGTACTTAAAGCAGTGTTTCCCAACCCTGTTCCTAAAGGCACACTAACAGTACATATTTTGGATGTCTCCCTTATCTGACTCATTAACTTCAGGTTTTGGAGTCTCTTCTAATGTTCTGCTGAGTTGATTCAGGTGTGTTTGATTAGGGAGAGGTTGAAAATGTGTACTGTTCGTGTGCCTTCAGGAACAGGGTTAGGAAACACGGCTTTAAAGAATACAAAAAGTACCTTTAAAGTCTGTGTAAAATGGAAGTTGCTGAGACTTATATTGCAGTATGTTGATGTACTTCCAACTGAAATTGAATATTCAGTAGGGGGTGGAGCTTTCGTTTGCACATCATTCCCTTATAGCAAACTTAACGGTAAGTATGATTGAAAATAATCACTGGAAAACAGCTGCTAAAGAGTGCACTCTGTAAAGGAACAAAAAGCTGACGTTGTTTCTGAAGTGTTCATATTAAAGAGATAGTTCACTCAAAAACGGAATATTCTGTCATTATTTACTCTTCCTTAGTGTGTTCCAAACCTATTTGATAGGGGTGGGTGATTAATCGAAAAGCAATCGAAATCGACATTCAGAATCTATAATCAATCAATTTGAAATTCCACAGGACAAATTTTTCAATTATTTTCCCTACTGCGTGTGGAATCACGTGACCCTGCTCTGTAAGGTTGGTTTTTACTTCCGCAGCCACTTTGCAGCCACATTTGATGTCTGGTCAAGTAGGACGATGGACCCATTCTTGAGCCTTACTTTGCACTATACTAACGATGATTAGAAGCTGCGCTGAGATGCCTTGAGAAGGCATATTTTCCATTATATTACAATTATTATTTGTTTTCAAAATATTTGTTTAGAGAAGATGTAAGAAATGCACTGTTTAAACTATTATTTACAGGATTTACAAGAGTTATTTTATTTAGAAGAGATACAGCTTATTTTCTACGTTTAATATGAAAAACACTGATAATAATTAATTTTGTTTCCAAAAGTGCAAGTTATTTAGGCCATGTGTGCTTTAATTTCAGCTGTTCAGCTGTGATGTTCAATAAATAATCATAGATAGTAGATAGTGTCCGTTTCCTTAATTTTTTTTTCTTAATAATTCTTTTTTAGGGGTTTTTAACCTTTAATGGATAGAATAATGCAGATAATTGACAGGAAAAAGTTGGGAGCAGTGAGAGGAGAAGGGTCATCAAAGGACCTTGAGCCGGGAATTGAACTCAGGTCACCATGTGCACCATAGTGCTACTATATGTCAGTGCAGTTAACCACTGGGCTATTGGCACCGACTCCTTCAGTTATTTTAAAATCAAGCAATGCACCCTTCATTCAAAAATCACTCACTAATAATTTGTGAGCACATTTACTGTACAAAACTTGTCAGTGAACTGTGAGGGCAAAAAAAATTAATTAATAAATAAAAAATAATCGTTCATTAAACGTAATTGAGTTAAAATGTTCAATTAATCGAGATTTTGATTTTAGGCCAAATCACCCAGCCCGACTATTTGAGTTTCTTTCTTCTGCTGAACACAAAAGAAGATACTTAGAAAAATGCTGGTTGCTGGGACTCATTAGTATACATAGTATTTTTTCCCTACTGTGGAGGTCAACCAGCATTCTTCAATATATCATCTAGACATGGTTTAAAACCACACGAGGTTACAACAAATAAGGTAATTTTCATTTTTGGGTTAACTATCCCTTTAAAAAAGTGTACCTTGTGGTGCTTTCAACTGAAATTGAATATTCAGTATGGGGCTTTTGCACATAATTTCCTAATAGCAAACTTAACAGTAGGAGAAGGTATATGCAGTTGCTGTGGAAGCCCACAGGTTGACTTCAACAGAAAGAATGCCACTCCAAACATGGAAGCAAATGGTCAGATTTCCATTGATGATTACCCCAACAAACTTTTACTAACTATTCACTAATTATTCACCTCAAGTATAACAATGTGAGCTAGCAAAATAAACATTGTAACTTGACTTGTAACTTTAAAGTTGCTCCTCTCTTGATGTCAATTTGACAGCTTTTAGCAACAATATTTTTAGCCACGCCCCTCTTGAATGATGCGCAATAAGAAATCCCCATCCCTACTCAATATTCCATTTCAGTTGGAAGCACAGCAACATACTGGAATACAAGTCAGTCTCAGCCACTTCCATTCATTTTAAAGTACCAATGTGGGAACTTTTAGGTACAAATGTGTACCTTTTGAAAAAGTGTCGCCATAGTGACCGCTTTTGTACCTTTATTTCTGTGAGTGTTTGGTGAATCTGTGAAAAATGAAATGTCTGAATGGAGTGCATTACTGCCCACTGCTTTTTCATCATGCTGGTTCTTGAACTTTTTATTGCATTTATTTATTTTTTTAACCAGAGAGAAAGGAATAATTGATGATGCTCGCTGAATTAGTAGAGTTTGGGCTTTTGGCTCGTGATGACGTGTTTTTGCAGTCCAATGTAAAGAAAACATACAGATATGCACTTTTAAGTGTTGCTTTTGTCGCAATTCTATTACAGTATACATGTTTTAAGGCAGTTTTTTTTTTTCAAAATGAGTGATTTTCCTATATATATATATATATATATATATATATATATATATATATATATATATATATATATATATATATATATATATATATATATATATATATATATACAGGGAGTGCAGAATTATTAGGCAAGTTGTATTTTTGTATTTTGTAGTTGTATTTTTGAGGATTAATTTTTCCTTATTGAACAACCATGTTCTCAATGAACCAAAAAACTCATTAATATTAAAGCTGAATATTTTTGGAAGTAGTTTTTAGTTTGTTTTTAGTTTTAGCTATTTTAGGAGGATATCTGTGTGTACAGGTGACTATTACTGTGCACCAGTGAAACCAATATAACATCTCAAAATTCACAAATATACATTTCTGACATTCAAAAACAAAACAAAAACAAATCAGTGACCAATATAGCCACCTTTCTTTGCAAGGACACTCAAAAGCCTGCCATCCATGGTGAATGGATCAAAACACTGACAGAATCCATCAACATTGCGTGCAGCAGGAACCACAGCCTCCCAGACACTGTTCAGAGAGGTGTACTGTTTTCCCTCCTTGTAAATCTCACACTTGATGATGGACCACATTTTCTCTATGGGGTTCAGATCAGGTGAACAAGGAATCCATGTCAATTGTTTTTCTTCTTTTAGACCCTTTCTTGCCAGCCACGCTGTGGAGTACTTGGACGCATGTGATGGAGCATTGTCCTGCATGAAAATCATGTTTTTCTTGAAGGATGCAGACTTCTTCCTGTACCACTGCTTGAAGGTGTCTTCCAGAAACTGGCAGTAGGACTGGGAGTTGAGCTTGACTCCATCCTCAACCCGAAAAGGCCCCCAAGCTCATCTTTGATGATACCAGCCCAAACCAGTACTCTACCTTCACCTTGCTGGTGTCTGAGTCAGACTGGAGCTCTCTGCCCTTTACCGATCCAGCCACGGGCCCATCAAGACTCACTCTCATTTCATCCGTCTATAAAGCCTTAGAAAAATCAGTCTTGAGATATTTCTTGGCCCAGTCTTGACGTTTCAGCTTGTGTGTCTTGTTCAGTGGTGGTCGTTTTTCAGCCTTTCTTACCTTGGCCATGTCTCTGAGTATTGCACACCTTGTGCTTTTGGGCACTCCAGTGATGTTGCAGCTCTGAAATATGACAAAACTGGTGGCAAGTGGCATCTTGACATCTTGGGAGCTGTACGCTTGACTTTTCTCAGTTCATGGGCAGTTTATTTTGCGCCTTGGTTTTTCCAGACGCTTCTTGCGACCCTGTTGACTATTTTGAATGAAACGCTTGATTGTTCGATGATCACGCTTCAGAAGCTTGGCAATTTTAAGAGTGCTGCATCCCTCTGCAAGATATCTCACTATTTTTGACTTTTCGGAGCCTGTCAAGTCCTTCTTTTGACCCATTTTGCCAAAGGAAAGGAAGTTGCCTAATAATTATGCACACCTGATATAGGGTGTTGATGTCATTAGACCACACCCCTTCTCATTACAGAGATGCACATCACCTAATATGCTTAATTGGTAGTAGGCTTTCGAGCCTATACAGCTTGGAGTAAGACAACATGCATAAAGAGGACGATGTGGTCAATATACTCATTTGCCTAATAATTCTGCACTGCCTGTATATATATATATATATATATATATATATATATATATATATATATATATATATATATATATATATATATATATATATATATATATATATATATATATGTATAAAACATGCTGTTTTCTTCATATAAATTTAAATTACACTTTTTTTTTTACCCAAACTGTTGGATTTGTCCTTATTTGACCCATAATCATCATATTTAGTTAAAACAAACCAGATAACAAATAACAATACATAGAAAGTATGAGTAAGCATTTCCATTTCATGGTGATTTTCTGTACAATCAATCACTAAAATACTGATTTAAATTTAAATTTAATTAAAAATAACACAAAATACTATTAGCTAATGGAAAAACAATAAAGGAACCATTTGAAAATATAGTAAAAAAACACAAATGTGTTGGCAAGTGCTTCCAAGAAAAATCAAGGTGAATATAATATAATATAATATAATATAATATAATATAATATAATAGAATAGAATAGAATAGAATAGAATAGAATAGAATAGAATAGAATAGATCAGGATAGAAAAGATCAGAATATAATACATTAGAATAGAATAGATTAGAATAAAATAGAATAGATCAGAATAGAATAGAGTAGAACAGATTAGAAAAGAATAGAACAGAATAGATTAGAATAGAATATATCAGAATAGAATAAATCAAAATAGAATAGAATTGATCAGAATATAATAGATCAGATTAGAATAGATCAGAATAGAATATATTGGAATAGAATAGAACAGATTAGAATAGATCAGAATAGAATATATTGGAATAGAATAGAACAGAATAGAATAGAATAGAACAGAATAGAATAGAATAGAACAGAATAGAATAGAATAGAACAGATTAGAATAGATCAGAATAGAATATATTGGAATAGAATAGAATAGAATAGAATAGAACAGAACAGAATAGAACAGAACAGAATAGAATAGAACAGAATAGAATAGAATAGAATAGAATAGATCAGAATAGAACAGAACAGAATAGAATAGAATAGAATAGAATAGAATAGAATAGAATAGAATAGATCAGAATAGAACAGAACAGAATAGAATAGAATAGAATAGAATAGAATAGATCAGAATAGAACAGAACAGAATAGAATAGAATAGAATAGAATAGAACAGATTAGAATAGATCAGAATAGAATATATTGGAATAGTATAGAATAGAATAGAATAGAACAGAACAGAATAGAACAGAACAGAACAGAATAGAATAGAATAGAATAGAATAGAATAGAATAGAATAGAATAGATCAGAATAGAATAGAATATATCAGAATAAAATAAAATATAGTAGATCAGAATAGAATAGATCAGAATACAATAGAATAGATCAGAATACAATAGAATAGATCAGAATACAATAGAATAGATCAGAATAGAATAGATCAGAATAGAACAGAACATAATAGAATAGAATAGAATAGAATAGAACAGATTAGAATAGAATATATTGGAATAGTATAGAATAGAATAGAATAGAATAGAATAGAACAGAACAGAATAGAACAGAACAGAACAGAACAGAACAGAATAGAATAGAATAGAATAGATCAGAATAGAATAGAATATATCAGAATAAAATAAAATATAGTAGATCAGAATAGAATAGATCAGAATACAATAGAATAGATCAGAATACAATAGAATAGATCAGAATAGAATAGAATAGATCAGAATAGAATAGATCAGAATAGAATACATTAGAATAGAATAGATTAGAATAAAATAGAATAGATCAGAATAGAATAGAGTAGAACAGATTAGAAAAGAATAGAACAGAATAGATTAGAATAGAATAAATCAGAATAGAATATATCAGAATAGAATATATCAGAATAGAATAAATCTAAATAGAATAGAATTGATCAGAATATAATAGATCAGATTAGAATAGATCAGAATAGAATATATTGGAGTATAATAGAATATATCAAAATAGAAAAGATCAGAATAGAATAGATCAGAATACAATAGAATATAATAGAATATATCAAAATAGAAAAGATCAGAATAGAATAGATCAGAATACAATAGAATATAATAGAATATGAGTTTATAGAAAAAAATAAACTTAAATCACAAAGGTTTGAGATTGATTTAAAGGCCTAGTTCACCTGAAAATGTAAATGCTGTTATTATTTACTCACCCTCCACTTACGCCAAACCTGTCTGAGTTTATATCTTCTGTTGAACATAAAAGAAGATATTTTAAGGAATGTTTTGACCTGGTACCCACTGATTTGTTCCTCTTTGTTTACTAGTTCTTGGCCATTTTAGCAGTTGCTGTCATGTGATGTGCATTTGATGGGATAGACATTGCCATACAGATATGATTTGACAGTTTACAACAAGATGATTTCATACAGGTTACAAAACCAGAGAACTTTTGTTGTAGTTGGTTTGTGGATGCATTTCTAATGTCTGTCAAGCATGTTTTTGCTGAGATTGCAGTGTGTTTGCTCATTCATTCATACCAAAGAATTCATACCAATTTCAGATATTCTCACACGTCTGGTCCCAGCCCCTCCCCCAAACTATTGTCAGTTTATTGGTGATTGGCTTCTTTACTAGTAGGCGGGGCTTCATCCTTCATATTGACTCCTATTCAAAACTTTACATGTTGTTGAGTGACATGTCTTGTGTATTCTATAGTCTTTGACAGTAACTCAGAACTCTAATTCTTCACAGTCTGTTTAAAACCAGAATTCATTTCTTGTTATACTCGTACATGCAGCATGACTTTATCGTGTGAACCTGTTAACTGCTACTCTTACTATAAAATGCTCTTGCATAGTAAATTGGCGGCTCACCTCATTTAACGTCAGGTAATTGAGAAAATGTATTGTAGAGCACGAGCGCAGGGTTCCTGAGGCTCCACTCCAGAAACAGAGACCACGGTGTCAAACTACATTACAGCACTCCATACGCATAACAGTCACTGTCGAGCGGATAAATATCACTGATCAACCCACAGATGTGCAAATGTGGCAGTGGGATTTAAAACGCCATTGTGCTGGAAAGAAACCAGAAACTCAGTTATCGGCGCAATATGCTGTGTGAAAGGAAACATGTACAACTCTATACAAAAGTTGACATTTTTTCAGGCTTTGGTCTCTGGATTTATTTTCGTAAAAATACATAAACCTGAAAAATATTTATACATTAATTATATATATGTTATTTATACCCAAAATACAGCACTTAATAACAGTGTCTGCATTATTTATAGCCACCGATGCTTAGTAAACTTTAAAGAAACAACATTTCATAGTCTTTTTAGCCTTAAAGGGTCACGAAACACCAAAACACATTTTTTGAGCTGTTGACAGTCATATATGTGTCCCACGCTGCTATAAACACTATTAGGACACATATATTGCACTAAAAAGTGAAAATTGGTTGTTTTTGCGTTATTTTGAGCAAATCCGTTCTTCCGGTTTGAAACTAATTTTTGAAGCTACGTCACGGCCATGAGATACATAGGTGTAAATCCAGAGTGGAGAGTGGCTGTCTGTCTTTTCCAGAACATTCTGATGTATGTGAGTGTGCGGCATTAATTCATGACAAAGACGTGCTTCAAACCAATCAGCACGCTCTATTGTGTATGACGTGAAACTTCATTAATATGCATGATAGCTCTGGAGACTGTTTACCTGTTTACACTGTACAGACGGAGGAGAGACGCCGCGTTGTGTTGCCAAAACAAGTGAAAGAACAAGAATTTGGAGACAAGAGTCATCGGTTTTGCGTTTATTAGTGTGCTGCAACAAGGTTTTGTTTTCATTTTCCCTCTATGAGAGAGCTGCTGGACTCACGTGTGGATTACACTGCACGCGACAGAAATGTGTTTGTAAGGAACATTTTTTACCCGAGAGCTTTTCGCATCTGGAAATGGTGAAATCCGGATTTTAGGGGTGTGAACCTACACTGGTCTCACGGTTCGGTTCGGTTACGATTATCATGTCATCGATTCGGTTCAATTCGATATCTCGGTGCATCACGGTGCATTGACGATGCTTTCCATACATAATTAGATTTTTTCTTTACAACACAAGAATTTTTTTTTTATTAAAACCTATGAATAGGTTTATATTTATATAGGCCTATTATTTGTAATACAATTTTGTCTTTTAATACAAGCAGTAATATAAATGAACTGTACCTTTAATTTTACCTGCTCAAAAAAGAAAAAAAAACACTCTTTGTGAATCCAATACATGCACAGAAGACAGCACGAGCATTCATAACAAATAAACTAATGTAAATATGATCCCGCTTGCTTTTTGAGCGCTGGCAAGTTCTTACACCCCTATGTTTGGTCATTGTCTTCACCCGCTCGGCTCAACAGAAATGGCTGCGATTAGAAACGAAAGCCCCCCATGAGTGACGCGGGAAAATCAGCCGCGGGTCAAGGCCGTCACACACCGGATGCGCCGCTCAGTGCCGTGACACGGCGCGCACATGACAGTTGAAAGTATCTCACACCAGACGAGCACATTTGCAGGCTATTTAAAACGAAACTAATCAGATGGCGCTCTGTGGCGCGGCAGAATTATGAACAGTGTCCTGAGTCATGGCTGGGTGCATTCAGAATTTCTGAAATGCGTGGCGCTGCGCGGCGCGGCGCTTCTGGCGTGCGACCTGCTTCAGTCTATATGTGCATAATACATAATCAGGTAATCCGTAATAGAATAAATACAATACAATAAACTCGCACCACAGGCACGCTTGTGTCTGGATCCCAAGTATCTCTTTAACAGCCGACTCCGAGAGGAGAGGAAACTTTACCTCACGAACATGCCAATGGGTCAAATGCTCAAAGTTTGTGTGTGTGTGTGGGAGAGAGAGATAGAGAGAGAGGGGCAGTGTCTGTGAAAGATTTGCTTTTTAAGTAGTAGGAGTGTTTTTATTTACTCACCCTCGCCTACTTCGCTATAGTATTCTACCGCGACATCGCGCATAGGGGATAAATGACGTCAGTGCATAATAAACGGTTATGATTATTACTGAACCGATGTCGAATTGTCCCCATCTGCATCGCGGTGCACCGAAGAAACGATTAATTTTGACACCCCTACCGGATTTGTCGCTCGTCTCCTTTTTGTCCTGTCGCTACAGATTAGGTAAGTGTGTGCGATCAGTGCTCTTTCTTTAACCCAGATTACAAAGTTTGTCGTATCTTCAGCAGAGCTCTTTCAGTTTTTAAAGACATACCTCAGTCAAAATGATTTAGTTACTAAGTTTACAGTATGTTAATATCACTGCAATATTACAGTACAATATTATAGACTGAACGATCCGCTGTAAATGCTGCTCTCTGAGTGTAAACATGTAAACACAAACTATTCCCGTCGTGCAGGATTTTCGCCGCATTTTGTGACAGGATAGCCTATACAGACACAGCTTTCTGATGCTATCTACCTACCGAGTACATAAGTTACAGAGAAATGTGGAGGATTTTTTTTCTCTCATTCGCCATGCTGTATCAAATCAGCCTCTCTCTGTTTGTTTTGCCTGTGAAACTTAGCGCGCGCCCAAATGGAAACGCCCTTCTATGCATATCTTACCCTCTTTCCCTCCCCCG
This sequence comes from Danio kyathit, assembly GCA_903798195.1. NCBI lineage: Eukaryota > Metazoa > Chordata > Actinopteri > Cypriniformes > Danionidae > Danio > Danio kyathit. The sequence continues at coordinate 9,521,122 of LR812543.1, forward strand.
ACACACCCACACTCGCAGAGCTGGACACGCCCAACTTTCCTGACTTTTTTCAAAACAGAGGTGTGAAAACACCCTGCTGAGACAGGGGGTTTCGTGGCCCTTTAAGAGAGCAATATATACACTCACCGGCCACTTTTTTAGGTACACCTTGCTAGTACCGGGCTGGACCCATTTCAGCACCACGCGGACGCACTGGGGTGCTGTTTCTCCCCATGTCAATGTTTAAAAACAGATTACATCAAAAGAACATGAGTAATCTTGACAAACTGTACATCAGTTTAAAGCTACAACCCTCAAGCAGCCATTGCAGCTATAGATGTTTTTCAATGGCAAGCTTATTAAGAATATATTTGCTAAATTTGTGTAAGTTGAACAGAAAGCGCTTATTAGATATGGAGTACATATCATCGTAATAACAAGACACACATGCATTCATTGCTGTACATCACGGGTTATTTTAAAAGGTAAGAGTCCACAGAAAACATCCCATTGAGCACATTTAGTCCACCGACACAATAGTGTTGAATTATGGATGGTTATTCATTTGTTTGTCACCGTTTCTGCCGGAGACCTATTGTTTACATCGCTTTACCATGTTACTTACACGCGAAAACATCGTCTTTTTAGTAAAAGGCAAGTCGATGTAATAGCTTACGGTGTTGCAGATAAAATGACACCACAATCTGAATAAAAACTTAAAGTTATAGTTACTAAAATCTAAATAAAGCAGTCGAGTGTTTTGACGTTCTGCATATGCTGTCTCTCTGTCACTGCTATCAGTGCCTTAACTTCATGGCAAAGATTCAACAAGGTACTGGAAATATTCCTCAGAGATTTTGGTCCATATTGACATGACAGCATCACGCAGTTGCTGCAGATTTTTCAGCTGCAAGAATCTCCCGTTCTACCACATCCCAAAGGTGCTCTATTGGATTGAGGTCTGGTGACTGTGGAGGCCATTTGAGTACAGTGAACTCATTGTCATGTTCAAAAAACTGAGATGATTCACGCTTTTTGACATGGTGCGTTATCCTGCTGGAAGTAGCTATCAGAAGATGAGTACACTGTGGTCATAAATGGATGTACATGGTCAGCAACAATACTAGGGAGGCTGTGGGGTTGACACGATGCTCAATTGGTACTAATGGGCCCCAAAGTGTGCCAAGAAAATACCATGCCACGTAAAAAGTCACTTAAATCACTTTTCTTCCCCATTCTGATACTCTGTTTGAACTGCAGCGGATCGTCTTGTCTATGTATACTTGCCTAAATGCATTGAGTTGCTGCTCTGTGATTGGCTGATTAGAAAATTGCATTAACAAGCAGTTTGACAGGTGTACCTAATAAGGTGGCCGGTGAGTGTGTATGTGTGTGTGTATATATATATATATATATATATAGGCAGTGCAGAATTATTAGGCAAATAAGTATTTTGACCACATCATCCTCTTCATGCATGTTGTCTTACTCCAAGCTGTATAGGCTCGAAAGCCTACTACCAATTAAGTATATTAGGTGATGTACATCTCTGTAATGAGAAGGGGTGTGGTCTAATGACATCAACACCCTATATCAGGTGTGCATAATTATTAGGCAACTTCCTTTCCTTTGGCAAAATGGGTCAAAAGAAGGACTTGACAGGCTCCGAAAAGTCAAAAATAGTGAGATATCTTGCAGAGGGATGCAGCACTCTTAAAACTGCCAAGCTTCTGAAGCCTGATCATCGAACAGTCAAGCGTTTCATTCAAAATAGTCAACAGGGTCACAAGAAGCGTGTGGAAAAACCAAGGTGCAAAATAACTGCCCATGAACTGAGAAAAGTCAAGCGTGCAGCTGCCAAGATGTCAAGATGCCACTTGCCACCAGTTTTGCCATAATTGAGAGCTGCAACATCACTGGAGTGCCCAAAAGCACAAGGTGTGCAATACTCAGAGACATGGCCAAGGTAAGAAAGGCTGAAAAATTACCACCACTGAACAAGACACACAAGCTGAAACGTCAAGACTGGGCCAAGAAATATCTTAAGACTGATTTTTCTAAGGTTTTATGGACTGATGAAATGAGAGTGAGTCTTGATGGGCCCGTGGCTGGATTGGTAAAGGGCAGAGAGCTCCAGTCCGACTCAGACACCAGCAAGGTGGAGGTGGAGTACAAGTTTGGGCTGGTATCATCAATGATGAGCTTGTGGGGCCTTTTCGGGTTGAGGATGGAGTCAAGCTCAACTCCCAGTCCTAATGCCAGTTTCTGGAAGACACCTTCAAGCAGTGGTACAGGAACAAGTCTAAATCCTTCAAGAAAAACATGATTTTCATGCAGGACAATGCTCCATCACATGCGTCCAAGTACTCCACAGCATGGCTGGCAAGAAAGGGTCTAAAAGAAGAAAAACAATTGACATGGCTTTCTTGTTCACCTGACCTGAACCCCATAGAGAACCTGTGGTCCATCATCAAATGTGAGATTTACAAGGAGGGAAAACAGTACACCTCTCTGAACAGTGTCTGGGAGGCTGTGGTTGCTGCTGCACGCAATGTTGATGGTGAACAGATCAAAACACTGACAGAATCCATGGATGGCAGGCTTTTGAGTGTCCTTGCAAAGAAAGGTGGCCATATTGGTCACTGATTTGTTTTTGTTTTGTTTTTGAATGTCAGAAATGTATATTTGTGAATGTTGAGATGTTATATTGGTTTCACTGGTGAAAATAAATAATTAAAATGGGTATATATTTGTTTTTTGTTAAATTGCCTAATAATTCTGCACAGTAATAGTCACCTGCACACACAGATATCCTCCTAAAATAGCTCAAACTAAAAACAAACTAAAAACCACTTTCAAAAATATTCAGCTTTGATATTAATGAGTTTTTTGTGTTCATTGAGAACATGGTTGTTGTTCAATAATAAAATTAATCCTCAAAAATACAACTTGCCTAATAATTCTGCACTCCCTGTATATATCATGCTTTCTGCTACATTCATTCTACTATGGCGGGGTGCCACGCCAAAATTTGTCCCGCCACGACTACATTACAGCTTCTCATTCAAACATTGTCGTTTTTTTTTAAATAGCGGGTTATAATCGCACCAAAACATATTAAAAGGTAAGTGAATTATAACAGCTCAAACTTTTCTGTAACCGTAGTAGTGCTGTGCGTTATTTGTTTAACCCATTAAGGTGACATGCTGACTGACTGACTGACTGACTGACATGCTGACTGACTGACTGACAGGTGCGTGATGTGTGAGGCCAGCAAACACGAAGTATAGCTTTCAGTTAGGATAAAAACAGTTTCCATAATTATACTTTATTTATAGATAAAGGTCTATGGCTCTGCATACAACAAACAAAGACTTTATCTTGCTGGAGTTTATAGCTGTTTCACTTTACCTCAGGACGCATTAATGCCGCTTTGTAGGTCTATTGGAGACCTTCATAAATATTTCTAGCAAATCTAATAAGGTTGGAGACAAATTCACTACGTAAATGCGCTAAATTGCACTTGAGCAGCGTATATTTGAGAGTGTGCAAGAAGTTTTGTGCACGAACAGAGGAAATCCTAGCGCAAGCAAAAAGATCTGCATGCTCGTATTACACAAATCCGATCTCGACTTGTAGTACTGCGTCACATTTGTCATTGAAATAACGCCAAAGGTAGTTGGTAGATAAAAAGGCCTGCCGCCACAGCTGGGAAAAATCCTAGAGGAAACACTGTATATATAGCTCCCAAACCAATTTTGAGAATAGATTAACGGCGATTTTTTTTCTTTATCGCACGATAAGAGTCTTGCGTTAACGCAGCACATTACTGCCGATAACGGCCCACCACTAATATATATATATATTTATGAGGTTGGGATAAAGATAGTAAGGCCTCAGCTGATTGGTCAAATTTAGAAAACCAATGCATAAAATAACTGTAATATCACACATGTCTGCGATACATCTATTGCATATACTAATATCTCTTTAATGACAATTTTGCGATTATATTGTGCAGCCCTAATTCAGTCACAGTATTGTTTGTTTTGGCGCTTGATCCTGTATTTTTCATCTGCTGTATTGTTCTTCTAAACTGATGAAATGTTTTTAGCTTCAGTGATGAAGGGCTGTCCTGTGTCCAGAGCTGCTGCATTATCAATTAAAAATATGATGACAAGCATTTGGCCTCCAAACCTCTGGAAAACACACTTGCTGCGGTTCATCTGTGCACTGCTTTTTTAACACCGATTTAATTAACAGCATTTATGAATTATTTTGCTCGATTACGCTTGACAGCTCCAGTTTCTGTTTTACTTTCTCCAATGAGAGCGCTGCTAAATTTTTAGAGCTTATTTATATTTTCACTTTTAACGACTTGTGTGTACAGTTTCTGCGTTTTGTGTTTTTGTGTGTGTGCTCAGTGTGTTAGGTGTATATCCAGTGTGTGTTTGTTGGGGTCATATTCAATTCATCTTTATTTCTATAGCACTTTCAAAGCAGCCTAACATAGAAGTTCTAGTAAATTGAAACTGTGTCAGTCCAGTTTTCAGAGTTGAAGTTTAGTTCAGTGTGGTTTAATTTTCACTGCTGAAAGTCCAAACACTGAAGAGCAAATCCATCGATACGATGTGTATGGTATGCTTTACTAAAAAGACAGGTCTTTAATCTAGTTTTGAACTGTGAGATTGTGTCTGAACCTCGGACATGATCAGGAAGCCTATTCCAGAGTTTAGGAGCCATAAATGAGAAGACTCGACCTCCTTTAGTAGACTTCATAATAGTGGATGTCTGAATATGTTGGTGTGTTTTCAGTGTGTTGGGTGAGTGTATTGCTGTGTGTTGGTTGTTTGTGTCATGATGTGTTCAGTGTGTTGTATGGTATGTATTAGGTGTGTTCAGTGTGTTTGGTGAGTGTATTTGTATGTGCGTTGGGTGTTGTGTTTAGTGTGTTTGTTCGGTGTAAATTAAGTGTATTTAGTGTGTTTGGTGAGTGTATTGGTGTGTGTGTGTTGGGTGTTTGTGTCATGATGTGTTCAGTGTGTTTGGGATATATTACACGTGTGTTCAGTGTTTGATTGGTGTGTGTATAAGGTGTGTGTTTGGTGAGTGTGTTAGGTGTGTGTTGTGATGTGTTCAGTGTGTTTGTTTGATGCATGTTCAGTGTGTGTTCGGTGTTTTCGGTAAGTGTATTGGTGTGTTTAGTGTGTGTTGATGTGTTCAGTGTATATTTGTTGTGTATTGTGTATGTATGTTAGGTGTTTGCGTGGTGATGTGTTCAAATATATAGTGGTGTGTGTTGAGTGTGTGTGTGTGTGTGTGTGTTGGGTGTTTGTGTGATGATGAGTCTAGTACTGTATATAGTTTGTGTGTGTTAGGTGTTTGTGTGGTGATGTGTTCAGTGTATATATTGGTGTGTGTTGGGTGTTTGTGTGGTGATGTGTACATGTGTTCAGTGTATATTTGGTGTGTATTGTGTGTGTATGTTAGGTGTTTGTGTGGTGATGTGTTCAGTGTATATATTGGTGTGTGTTGGGTATTTGTGTGGTGATGTGTACATGTGTTCAGTGTATATTTGGTGTGTATTTTGTGTGTATGTTAGGTGTTTGTGTGGTGATGTGTTCAGTGTATATTTGTTGTGTATTGTATGTGTGTGTGTTTGGTGCTTGTATGGTGATGTGTTCAGTGTATTATTGGTGATGTGTTCAGTGTGTATTTGGTGTGTATTGGTGTGTGTGTTGGGTGTTTGTGTGGTGATGTGGTCAGTGTACAGTATATTGGTGTGTGTTGAGTGTGTGTGTTGAGTGTTTGTGCGATGGTCTGTTCAGTGTATATTCAGTGTGTATTTGGTATGTATTGGTGTGTGTGTTGGGTGTTTGTGTGGTGGTGTTCAGTGTATATATATTGGTGTGTATGTGTTGAGTGTTTGTGCAATGATGTGTTCAGTGTTTATTTGGTGTGTGTGCTTGTGTGGTGATGTGGTCAGTGTATATTGGTGTTTGTTGAGTGTGTGTGTGTTGAGTGTGTGATGATTTGTTTAGTTGTATATTTGGTGATGTGTTGAGTGTGTGTTTGGTGTGTATTGGTGTGTGTGTGTGTGGTGATGTGTTCAGTGTATATATATTGGTGTGTGTTGAGTGTGTGTCATGATGCTGGTCGTCTGTGTTCACTCATGTGTGAAAGGCCTCTGTACACTGCTTCAGTCCTCCAGAGAGTGTGTGTTAGTGAATACTGAGAGTCTGTGACACTCAGAGATCAGGTGACTGTGGGGGGTCAGTTTCTCTCTCGCTGCAGGGACTCAGAGTTTGTTACGCCCTGAATATTTCCATCCGCGGTGCTCGTCCTGTGAGAGACTGTGACACCGGACGACACCACCCTTTCTACTATAAACCTGCACTGCTCACTGTGTGCTGCCTATATAGGGACAATCCTGCCTAATGCTGTGTTCACACCAGACACGAAAGAAGCGTCAAGCGCGAGTGATTTACATGTTAAGTCAATGCAAAGACGCGAATAGACATCCTGTGGCACGATACGTGTGAATGAGGCGGCGCAAATGACTCAATTCGCGCGAATTAAGCGGCGCGAGCTGAGCATTTTGCGTGATCTGAAAATCTGAATTTTAGCAGATATTCGCGCCGCATTAACCAATCAGGAGCTTGCTCTTGTGGGGGCGTGATTGACGAACCTATGGGTTTGACGTTATTGGTGTCCCGGGGGAAAATGCTCCTGCCGACACCGACAACAGCTCATCAAACTGGGCTCGGCTCAGTCAGAAGCACCGGTGAAAGCTTCCATCATCCAGATTAAGTTTCTGGAGGAATTTAAGAGCTCACAGAGCTAGGTGCACCTCTGAAAGGATCTAGTGGACTCAGACACAGCTCCAAACGAATTGACGCTGTTTTTCAGTCTTCCTAAAGCACATAAACACAGCTAACTATTCTCTCAATAAAATCCATGTTAGCCATTTAGCAACGGAGCTAGAGTCACCGGGCAGACAGAAGCCCTGCCCATCACTCGAATCCACGTCTATTGTGAAGCGAATTTGACGCGGGTAGAAAGCGGATTTGACGCGCGTAGGAAGCGGATTTGACGCGCGAAGGAAGCTGATTTGACGCGTGAATCAAACGAGTAAACTCAAAATGTTCACGTGTCTATTTACGCACGAATAGTGCAATTTATCCGCGCTTGCCGTGTCTGGTGTAAACACAGCTTAAGGCTGAATTGTACTCGAGTGATCGCCATGACCCACGGTGCATGACTTGCACGTAGTCGTGCATTTATACTTCTGCGTTCTGTTTGTGTTGCTCTTTATAAAACTTCCAAAACACTAGCTGGCAGCGGGTTTTTATGTTCCTCTATGTCCAGTTTCTCCGCAGGTGTTTTGTTATACCTGTAATGCTACTTTAATGTACAAGTAGCTCAAACTCGCTAACTCAGAGACCGGCAGATGTGCAACTACTTTAATTATAAGGTAAACACAAAACAAAAGTATCCATATGGAGCTCCTTCACAGGATTAGACACTTGTTAAGCCTGATTTATACTCAACGCGTCCGCTAGTTTGCTTGGGTGCACGTGGCGAATGTGACATCGTCAAGGTGATGGTGGAGGTTTGCTTTGGGTGCACACAACATGATTTCGGCTGGTGTAGCGCATGACACTTTTTGTGGCTTTGTAATGTAATGTGTATTCATATAGCACATTTACCGTGTATGGCCATACACCCAAAGCACTTCACAATCATGAGGGGGTCTCTACAAACCACTGCCAGTGTGTAGCATCCACTTGAATGATGCGATGGCATCCACAGGACAACGGTGCCAGTCCGCTCACCACACACTAGCTATCGGTGGAGTGGAGAGACAGAGATACAGCCAATTCTGTGAATGGGGATGATTGGGAGGCCATGATGGGTAAGGGCCGATGGAGGGACTGTGGCCAGGACACTGGGGTTAAACTCCTACTCTTTACGAGAAGTGCCATGGGATTTTTAATGACCACAGAGTCAGGACCTCGGTTTAACGTCTCATCCGAAAGAGGATGCTCACTGACAGTATAGCGTCCCCTACACTATACTGGGGCATTAGGACCCACACAGACCACAGGTTGAGCACCCCCTGCTGGTCTCACTAACACCACTTCCAACAGCAACCTAGTTTTCCCATGTGGTCTCCCATCCAGGTGCTGACCAGGCTCAGCCCTGCTTAGCTTCAGTGAGTGATATGGGCTGAAACGCATATTATTTACAGAGACAAAAAGAAACAGAGAGAGACCCAATACTTGTCAGAATGTTGGATTATCCCTTCCATAAAAAAAACATATTTGACGCTATTATAAAATAATATTTGTATTTATTTATTTAATTACATTCTGTAGATAATTATCTATATTTGGATCTTAATTACATTCTTTTATACTGACTAGTATATCTGACACTATTGGCTTATTTTGGCAAGTAGTACTGGACTACAATTAATGGTTTCTTTATGTTTTTTTTCTTTATAGTGTGACTAAAACTTGAGTTATATTGGTCATATGTAACATATATATGTTATATATAATCCTATATCTCAGACTCTGTTGTTACTACAACAGCTACAGGGTGATATGGCTGTGGCAAAAACTTGTTTTCGCGGCTCTGCTTCTGAAGATGAACGATTTGGATTCGAGTCTGGCGGAATTTACACACAACACCTTTAGAAATTCAAAACAACCGTCTGATGTGAAGTCCTTGAGGTTTCTTGAACTTGAAATGCAGAGCGGAGTTGACAGCGACGACAGGGTTCGGTTGGTCGGTCAGTCAATCAGTCAGTCAGTCGACAGTGACCTCTGGTGGATTTACATGAGAAGAGCAGGTACGAATGGCACTCACAAGAGAAATTTAAGGTCTAAAAAAGCATACACAGTGACTTCTGGCAGATTCGCAAAAATAAAAACTACACAAAAAAACGTACCTCCTGGGATGTATTCCGCAATCTCCAGCAATATATATTGGGGTGCGAATACATAATTAGCCTGGGTTGACATTTTTTCTCAGGCATCTGCCAAAATTATCTTCAACTTATTCGTTGTTTTATGTAGTTCAATTCATTTATTTAGCAACTCTACTTGATGACTTCTTTACTACTTTCCATCATGATTTACTCCAAGCCGCCCCCTGTTGTTGAAATAGTAGTACAACAGCAAATGCATCAAGCATAAAAGCCTTTATAAACTCGCGGCTGGATGTTCAGACTCAGTGGAGGCTAAATAAGGCTTAAATCAGCCTTAAAACTCTCTGTCCAATGGGCTCGCACCTCTCCCACGGCTCTTACCGCTACCAAGCTGACCAACCACAGAGCTTGCGCTATGCGTCATTGCAACATGTAGTTACAAGTGCTTGTCTGCATCAGCCACAGCAAGGGGTATGCAACTGTGCGAAGGCTGCGCCAGACCATCCGTGTGCATTTAATGCAGAAGTATAAATAAAAAAAACATAGATCAAATGTGAAGAATTGTTATACAGTGATACTTTATTAATGAATCGATTCACTCACTGATTCAGTTCATTTCTACTCATGGTGTTACGAACTCATTTTAAGTTTTAATTCACAAGGGGAGTCAACATAAAGTTGACACGTAAATGCAATTTCAGCAAAACAAATAAATTTATTATAACAAATCTGACAAATCACGTCATAACTAAACCAGAACGAATAAAGAATGAAAACTCACATTCCCCAACAAACATCCATCAATAACCCCAGACTAACAAACCTAAAAACAGCAAAGCATAACAAAGTAAGATTTAAACTCATAAAGTAAAGCTGAAATCAAGTTTGTAACAAGACAACTGCAAGCAAATGAACTTTCATCCACGTTTAGGATGAACTGTCCCTTTTACGGCTGTCAGAGAACAGATAAAGAGAGCTCATACTTAGAAGTGAAGGTTAGCAGACGAATAGAAGAGCAATGATAATTGACATTTACCGTCGAAAATGGCCGCAAATGCAAAGACATGCAGAGACTAATCACCAGCTTCAGTAGCATCGGCTGGAAATGTCAGTGTGTGCACCGTGTTTTCCGCTGCCATTCTCAACAAAACGTCACTTTGGTCTCCTATTTGCTCCGTCAAAGACTTCTGATAGGAGAGAGTGGCTCTGTTCCAGGCCCAGCCGTTCTGCTTTACCTACACAGCATTTCCAGCGCCACAGGCAGGCGAGCTCCAAAACGCTGGCAGCCAAAATTATGCTGCTTTATAAGATCAATCGCTTGGCCGATATCCATCACAGTGGCGGACGTGCGCTCTTCTATTTTTAACCACCGCCGTATATTTCTTGTCGGCTTGAAATAAAAAGTTGCGCATTTAGAGATGTTCAAACATCGTCACCTCAGAGGGAGGCCTGACTTCTACATGAAACAGAAAAATATTTATTCTAAATATATATTCTGTTGGCAGCACGGTGGCACAGTGTGTAGCACATCGCCTCACAGCAAGAAGGTCGCTGGTTTGAGCCCCGGCTGGGTCAGTTGGCATTTCTGTATGGAGTTTGCATGTTCTCCTCGTGTTCTCACAAATCCTTCTTTATACTCAAAACCAAAAAGCTGCTTATAAAAATAAATGTAATATTTTAGTAGTTAAACAAATAAAAAGAAAAGAACAATTTAGTTTTTATATGGAACTCAGTTTCAATCAATTTTTAAATAATTGTTTATTTTCAGAAAGTGTCCACCTTTTCTTCAGACAGCACAGATCTGCTTGATTTGACTGTCACCTGCCATTTCAGTGGATCTGAAAGCAGGAATTACTATCTGACTGAAATGAGCTTATGAAGGAATAATGTAACGGGGCTCTATTACATTTAACATTTTCTTAAAACCCGAAATTTCCACTAACGATTAAGGTCTCATATCCACAGCTATAAATGTACCGATCGCCTCGGTGATTTGTTTTGCCCTGTTCGAATCTGTAGAAATTGCCTGTCTGAATGCTGCGGGGATAGTTGCATGTAGTGCGCGTGTCTAGTTTTCGTCTAATTCCAGTTAGTGATTCTGTGATGTCGGTAGCTATGTTTCCATTTTGGAGATGCGCATAAAACAACGGTTGATGGAAATCATAGATATATACATTAGATATCACATAGGGACCCTGAGCATGCGTCAATAGCACCGCCACATTGGTACAGTGCTCCTAGGACAAACGTCATTCAACCGCACTAGTCAAGACAGTGTGCCAATGTGAAGATGCTGGACTTTAGCGCTGTGTACGGGTGTAGTAACGAATAAACAAAGAAAACAAAGCACAAAGTCATCACATTTCATAGGTAAGATTTCGTTTTTTATGTTTTTGTTTGTTATGAACTTTTGTGCTCAACAAGTAATGTTATTGATGATAATACAGTCACTTCGTGCACTGACCATAAGGCAAAATAGCACCAACTCACACTAAATTCTAAGCTTATGCTAGTTTTGTTGAATAAAATAAGCAAACAATGTTATGAAATATGACAAGAAGAGGCTGCGCTGCCAGAAACTTGTATTATTGTCGGCTAAGTGAACGAGTCGTTCATAACGGAGATTCATTCACAAACGAATCGCTCCTTCCGTCAGAATAAGAAGTGAAAGCAGGAGAGGGGGTGTGTTTCAGGACATGGATTAGATCAAATTAAACATTTCCATGCACACAAACACTCACTCTTTGTCGGTAATGCCCGTGCGCTCACATCCATCAATGTAGAAAAGCGATGTAAAATTATAATATTTCGTAATTTACAAAAATATTTGCATACGGACCACCGGGGAAAACTCCCGATCATATATATATGTGTATTTCTCTGGCTTTGGATGGCCACAGTCCTCCACTTCACCGTGGCCCTGCATTCATTTCAAAGGAGCGCTACCCTGTACTAACATGGCGGCTCTATTGACGCATTCCTTCTAATAGACAACAGTAGGGTAGGCGACATCTAATGTATATATTTATGGATGGAAATGACATGATGCTCATAAATTTTGAAAATGCGCATAACTGAGTAGGATAAACTTTTTATTTGATAAGATGCACATAAACTACGATGGAAACCCTTTTACCGCACAAATTCCAGTATGCGCATTAAAAAAGGTCATGTGATTTTGTTATAAGAGATCATGTGATGATAAAAATGTGTTTAAATGGACAAACCAGCAGGCTGAGCACACAGTAAACCATCTGAAATGTTGTTTTGGTCATTCTAAAATGCCTTACCGTTTCAGTATTAGTGTTATTATATTTGTAATGACCTCCTGAATCAAGAGCATCTGTGCTCCGCGTCTTCAAGCGCCACCGCGCGTTCACTGTGTGTCAGGATTGCCTTCTGAGGCGCAAGTCATTTATTAGATAAAGAAAAGATTGACGCAGCTTCTCCTACTGCAGCAAATTCAGTTTTTGCTGTTGATATTTGGCGCCAGTTAATCAGGAAGTGACGATTTTGTTCGCTTTGACTTGTTGGATGGAAACAGGTTTATTCGCACGTCTTTTATGCGATAATCCAACAACATAGTGTTTTTTTTTATCCACCACTCTCTTGTCATCACCCTCATAACTTACAGGGAAACCAAAGTGCTCCCAAACGCCAGACCCGCTGTTGGTTATAGGAGGATTACATTAATGTTACTAGCCATTTTGCGAGCTAATGCAGCGTGTGCCTGACTGGAGTAGTGTTTGGAGGTGGGCGGGGAAGGCAGCATGTTGCCTGTCACGTCCAGGGTCACGTCATTTGGGAACATTATATTCTGTACTCTTATTCTATTTTATCTTTTAGAAATTTGTCTGAATCGTACGGTTTGTAATGCGTACCGAACCGAAAGTCTCGTACCGAACGGTTCAATACGAATACGCGTATCGTTACACCCTTAATATATATATAGGACAATATTCAGGTATCCAGATATACAATTACATTCATACACAATCCGTATAAAAAATGTCATATTTATTAAATCAGAGCTACACTAGCGGGCGGCAGGGGTTAGCACACCAAGAAGGTCTATGGTTCGAGTCCCGGCTGTTTCAGTTGGCGTTTCTGTGTGGAGTTTGCATGTTCTCCTCGTGTTGGCGTAGGTTTCCTCAAGGTGCTTCGGTTTCTCCCACAGTTTGAAGACATCAATTCACGCGCTATAGGTGAATTGAATAAACTAAATTGTCTGTAGTGTATGAGTGTGTGTGTGTGACTTAGTGTGTATGGGTGTTTGCCAATACTACGTTGTGGCTGGAAGGGCATCCGCTGCGTAAAACATATGCCGGAATAGTTGGCGGTTCATTCCGCTGTAGCGACCTCTGAAATAGAGATGAAGCCGAAGGAAAATGAATGAATGAGTTACTTCAGAATGGTTATAAAATCAATATGTGATGGAATAAATTTGAATTCATATCAAAAGAAAGCATTTGTTATTTGGTCCATTTGTCATTTTCTGGAGAAGAAATGCTCTAAATGACTTTTTTTTTTTTATAATTTGAAAGAGAAATATTGTAAGACCTTTACAGAAGAATCACATGAAGGGTCTCTATGAGAAATGAACGAATCTGAACGAATCACTCTTCTGAATCAGACCTTTTGGGTGAATCATAAGATCAAAAAGGCATTCAGTGAAAAACAACCTTAATTTTTTACACACGTGCAGTTACACCACCAAGGACGTCCAATGTTCTCCAGCCTCCAGAGCCTAGACTGCAGCACTGCACAAGTAGTTTGGTCAGAGGAGAAATGGTCCTGCCCAACTGAGCCTGGTTTCTCTCAAGGTTTTTTTTTCCTTCACTTTCATCAATTGGTGAAGTTTGTTCCTCGCCACTGGCTTGCTTGGTTTGGGACTTGTGGAGCTGTGCATCGATGCATTTGCTCTTCAGTGTTTGGACTTTCAGCAGTGAATATTAAGCCACACTGAACTGAACTAAACTGAACTTTTCAATTTAAAAACAGTTTCAATTTACTAGAACTTCTATGTGAAGCTGCTTTGACACAATCTACATTGTAAAAGCGCTATAGAAATAAAGATGAATTGAATTGAACTGAATTTAACATTTGCCTCATCCTATTATACTGTAATAAGTCTCACTCCAAACATTCTCCTGTATTTCTCTCTGCAGGAATGATTTTGGTCTCTCCGTTCATTTCTCCTTCAGTGTGTTTGAATCTTTGCTCCCTGTGCTGCTGTTTTCAGACTGATGGTGAATATTTGTACACGTTTTTCTCTCCAGCAGCTCATGCGCAACTAACAAAACAACAGAAATCAACAGTGAGGTCACGGTCTGAGGCGCTCATGATGTTTGAACTGGATGAATCATCATTTGAGCTCCTGTTTGTGGAGTTCTGTCCTTTACTAAATAAATGATTACGTAATACTGTAGCTTTCAGACATCATGATTTTTAAAGGGAACCTATTATGCAAAAATCACTTTTATAAGAGGTTTGAGCGCAGTTGTGTGGTGACAGTGTGTGAATATAACCAGCCTATAATGGAAAAAATAATAATAATTCTATTTTTTAGAATCACACTTCATTAAAACACTTTGATTGACATTCTCCCTTTGTACATGTCATCAGAGTGGGAAAGCCCCGCCCACTAGTGACCATCTCTCCCTCATTGGCATAGACAGCCCTGAGTGAGAAGCAGCCATCTGTTATTAGATTTTTCACATGCTGAGGATAATGTCAGCGACAAAGAGACATTATAAATGTGAAATTTTAGGATGCACAAATAATAGAATTTTGGAAATTTGAATTTAAAGTGACAGGTATTCAGGTTGTGGGGCTGAAACTTCACATACACACTCTAGGGACATCAGAGACTTAACCACATTCCCAAAGGTGCTCTATTGGATTGAGATATGGTGACCGTGGAGGCCATTTGAGTACAGTGAACTCATTGTCATGTTCAAGAATCCAGTCTGATAAGATTCCCGCTTTATGACATGGCGCGGTATCCTGCTGGAAGTAGCCATCAGAAGATGGGTACACTGTGGTCATAAAGGGATGGACATGGTCAGCAAAAATACTCAGGTAGGCTGTGGACACGATGCTCAATTGGTACTAATGAGCCCAAAGTGAGCCAAGAAAATATCCCCCACACCATTACACCACCACCACCAGCCTGAATCATTGATAGAAGGGAGGATGGATCCATGCTTTCATGTTGTTGACGCCAAATTCTGACCCTACCATCCTAATGTCAGAGCAGAAATCAAGACTCAGACCAGGCAACATTTTCCCAGTCTTCTAATGACCAACTTTGGTGAACCTGTGTGAATTGTAGCCTCAGTTTCCTGTTCTTAGCTGACAGGAGTGGCACCCGGTGTGGTTTTCTGCTGCTGTAGCCCATCCGCCTCAAGGTTGGACATGTTGTGCGATCAGAAATGTGCATACATCGGTTGTATTGAGTGGTTATTTGAGTTACTGTTGCCTTTCTATCAGCTCGAACCAGTCTGGCCATTCTCCTCTGACCTCTGGTATCAACAAGGCATTTGCGCCCACAGAACTGCCGCTCACTGGATACTTTCTATTTTTCAGACCATTCTCTGTAAACCGTAGAGATGGTTGTGCGTGAAAATCCCAGTAGATCAGCAGTTTCTGAAATACTCAGACCAGCCGTCTGGCACCAACAACCATGCCACGTTCGTTTGAACTACAGCAGATCATCTTGACCATGTCTACATGTCTAAATGCATTGAGTTGCTGCCATGTGATTGGCTGATTATAAATTTGCGTTATTGAGAAATTGGACAGGTGTACCTAATAAAGTGGCCAGTGAGTGTATATATATATATATATATATATATATATATATATATATATATATATATATATATATATATATATATATATATATATATATATATATTTTATTATTTAATAATAAGCATCTTAAATTTGTTTGCTCATGTAGGAAAGGTCCATTTATTTATTTATTTATAGTTACACTTTTAAAACATTTTTATTAAATACCAATTTTGTTTATATACGTAAATCTTAATTCGATTAAGAATTATTCACCAATATGTGCTAGTTTTTGAATTATAAAGAAAACATATTCATGTATATGTAAATCAATAAATCAATCATACAAATAATCAATAAACCACATTTTGTCCGCAAAGCTATGTCCCTGGCAGCTCCATATGCCGCAGCATGTTCGCTAACCGCTAATCTCCATCTACAACTCATTTCGCCTTCAGCGCAGGAATCAATATGGTCGTCTGATGTATGGAGAGTTGCAGAAAGAGGTGTAGTTCAGCTGGAAATGATCCACCTACGCTGCCTATTCCTGTCCTGCGTCGTTTCCAAAACAAATAAAAGAAAAATCTATTCCTGCTCCACAGTAATCCTGCTCATGTGGAGCCCAGGAGTCATTTGAGGGGATTGCGTTGCATCTCTGTCTGAGAAGTAATTAATTTCAATTCCACTCATTTGTCTCTTTGCTTGACATTTTAAGCACTGACACTGATGTGGAGTTTATATGGATTAATTCCCGGCTCATTCCCGTTGTGGCATTAACCTGCTTTTGTGCATTATCTGAGGAGAACAGAGGCGAACACGAGCGCGAATGACCCACATCATTACCCTGAACGTGAACCGACGTTTACAGGTAAACTCAAATTAATGTGACATCTGATATTCATTTACAGCAGCGCGGCCTGTTTACTGTCCTTCACCAGGAGCCACAAAACAAAAAGACCATTGTAGTGTTTAATAAAGATGCTTTTGTTATCAGCACACACACCATTTAGCTGTCGACATGAGAAAACAGCAACGATTCAAAGCCCTGCTAAAGGTAAACAGATGCAGCGGCCCGGATTTAAAGAGAGAGATCATCATTATGCAGAATCATGACTCGAAAGCATCATGAACATAGTTTGTGTGACTTGTGAAGTCATTGGATTGATTCGTTTACATTGTGGACTGATTTGTGAACAGGTTCATTGAGTAAACTGATGCCACCAGATCAGAGAATTCAAATCAGTCAACTTTCAGTCTGGTTTTCAAATCAAATCAAATCAAATCACTTTTATTGTCACATCATCAGCAGCACGTGTGCTATGATGAGTGAAAAGCTTAGGTGCTGGCTCCAGACAGTGCAAAATACAGACAGTGTAAATACAACCACAGTGCAAAATACAGACAGTGCAAAAATACAGACAGTGCAGGATACAGACAGTGCAAAATACAGACAGTGCAAAATACAGACAGTGCAAATACAACGACAGTGCGAAATACAGACAGTGCGAAATACAGACAGTGCAAAAATACAGACAGTGCAAAATACAGACAGTGCAAAATGCAGACAGTGCAGTATACAACAACATACTCACAAAAAAACAAGACAGTATAAAATTGGCAATGTTGACAGCGATACGTAGGCAGTATTGTTTTAAGTATGGATTTGTTAAAGTGCAGTGCATGCTACATCTTGATGGTGTGCAGTGTGTGGTAGGGAAGAGTTTGTGTGGGGTGTGTTAAGTGTTCATCAGCCTGATAGTCTGAGGGAAGAAACTTTCCTTCAATCGGCTGGTGCGTGACCGGATGGTGCGGAACCTTCTCCTTGAGGGTAGCAGAGAGAAAAGTCTATGGCTTGGGTTGCTGGAGTCGCTGATGATTCTCTTGGCTTTCCTCATGCACCTCCTGGTATAGATGTCCTGGAGGGAGGGAAGCTCACCTCCTACTACACGTCCAGCAGTACGCACGATCCTATGTAGACCTTTGCGATTGCTGCTGGTGCTGTTTCCGTACCAGGTGGTGATGCAGCCAGTGAGGATGCTCTCCACAGTGCAGGTGTAGAACGAGCGGAGGATGTGGGGGCTCATTCCAAACCTCCTGAGACGCCTGAGGAAGAAGAGGCGTTGTTGTGCCTTCCTCAGCACTGCGTCTGTGTGGGCAGTCCATGTCAGATCCTCAGCGATGTGTACTCCAAGAAACTTGAAAGTGCTGACTCTCTCCACTGGTGTCCCGTTGATGGTGATGGGAGTGTGTTGTTTCTTCTCTCTCCTGAAATCCACCACAAATTTCTGAATTGAATCGAAAGATTGATAGAAAAGATTGACTCTAAAGCTTGTTGAACCATCATCACTATTCATGATTCCTAAACAAACAATTTATTCAGTAAGTTAGTTTGAGATTTGCTTTTGTGAATCAAATCAACAAGTTCATTAAAAACTACTCAAATTAAATGAATGGAGGAGCGAATGAAGGAATGAACAAGGTAACGAAGAAAGGAACGAAGGAAGGAAGGAACAAGTGAAGAAAGAAATGAATGAAGGAACGAACGAAGGATATAACCACGGATTGAAGGAAGGACAGAAGAAATAAAACGAAAGAAGAAATGAAGGAAAAAACAAAGGAATTAAAGAAGGAACAAACAATGCAGCGAAGAAAGAAACAAAGGAAGGAAGGAAGGAACAAACAAATGAAGGACCAAACAAATGAATAACAAAAAGAAATGAATGAATGAACAAATGGAAACAAAGAAACAAAGTAGTGGAGGAAGGAACGAAAGAAGTGAATGACTATGTGAAGAAAGAAATTAACGAACGAACAAAGGATTGAAGAATGAAAGGAAGAAAACAAAGGAATGAAATGAGGAACGAACAATGCCGTGAAGAAACAAATGAATGAAGGAACAAGCGAAACTATTGAAGGAAGGAACATAAATGAATGAACAAAGTAGCAAGGGAAGGAACAAACGAAAGAAGAATCAAATGAACAAATGGTGAAGAAAACGAGCAAAGAAACAAACTAAGTAACAAATAAAGGAGCAAACAAACGAAGGAATGAAGGAACAAACAAAGTAACGAAGGAATACAAATAAACGAACTAACAGAGGAATGAAGGAATCAATGAAGGAAGGAACAAACAAACGAAGGACCAAAAGAATGAACGAACGAACAAATGATGAAGAAACGACTGAAGGAAGGAATGAAGTAGAGAATGAATGATAAAAGGAACAGAAATAAAAAAAGTAGCGAAGGTAGGAACGAATGAGTGAAGAAAGAAATTAACAAAGGAACGAACGAAGTAACTAACAAAGGATTAAAGAACAGAAAGAAGAAATGAAAGAAGAAACAAACAAAGGAATGAACAATGTAGTGAAGGAAGAAACGAACAAAGGAACAAATGAAGAAACTAACGAAGGAAGGAACACGAATGAATATAGTATTGAAGAAAGGACAGAACAAACTAAGGAATATATAAATAAAAGAACAAATGGAGGAGACAAATGAAGTAATGAAGGAAGGAACAAATGAAGGAAAAAAATGAATAAAGGAACAAAAGGAGAAGGAATCGAACGAAAGAACTAACGAAATAATGAAGGAAGGAACAGGAGAAGGAATGAACAAATGGAGGAGGAAACGAATGAAGGAACAAACAAAGTAATGAAGGAAGGAACAAACGACGGAACTAGCAAACAAAGGAAGGTATAAAGGAAGGAACAAACAAAGTAACCAAGGAAGGAAGAAACAAATGAAGGAACGAAGGAAGGAACAAACGAACAAAGTAACTAAGAAACAAACAAATGAAAGAATGAACAAATTAAGGAAGGAACGAATTAATGAACAAAGGAAGAAATGAGCGTAGGAACAAACGAAGTAGGAAATGGAAGGAAGGAACCGAAAGAAACAAAGTAGCGAAGGAAGGATGGAACAAACAAACAAACGAATGAACGAAGAAAGAAACAAACAAAGGAAGGAACAAAGTAGTAAAGAAGGAAGGACAAGATGTCCTCGCTGAAGTCTAGAGCACAATATCGTACTGGACCAGGTCTACTACGTAGTGGACCTAGTAACGCCCACTAAGGCTACGTTCACAGTGCAGGCAAATGTGGCTCGAATCTGATCTTTTCGCCCATATGTGACTCAGGTCTTGACAGTGTGAACAGCCCAAACCGCATGGAATCTGATCTTTTCACTTCACTGATCTTTCCACTTTCATATGTAGTCTTAAATCAGACACATATCTGATGTTTTGACACATATCTCGACGGTTATGTCGAATTTCATGTGAATTTACATAATGTTCGAGCGACATACGTCATCATTCTGTGCTGCAGACATCATCTACACCTCTGCAGCATAGTAGAATAACACACAGGGCGATTACTTTACCACAGAAAGTTGGTTGTTCCTTTTGAAAAAGATTTTGAAGGCAAAACTGGTGCTTGTTAACCACTCTGGTTAACGATCGGGGCACGGGATGATCGCGATGCTAAAGAGCGTCGGGGGTGTTGCGGAAAGGGGATCCATGCACAAAGGAGGGGGCACTTTCATTTTAAGGGCAAACATTATCTCCGAGCGAATAAAGGGCAGGAGCTCAAGCACCCAAACCCCCCATCTGCATGTGTCTGTTGTTTATAACGAAGTAAAATAAAATAACTGCAAACGGAGATAAACCAACTCCGCCTTCACAGTTCAGTCTGCGGCTGCTCATTAACCCTTGATGAGTTCACTACACCGGTGGTCAGAAAGACGCGAGCCGCGGTTGTCATAAATCACAAATGATCAGTGTTTTCGATCACAAAGGACTTATTTTAGGTTTCAAATGCCGAAATACACATTAGTAGTAGCAGAACAACCCTTTACAGTTCATGTAATACACCACGGTTGTCTGTGAAAAGGGCAATAATCATATTAAGCATAATCTGACAACGTGCTTCGTACAGTATACACATTGTGTGCATAATTAGACATTTTGTGTTGTCCGTAACTATACTTCTGCGCATGCGGGTCAGTTTACGACCATGATCTGTTCACACTGCAAATCTGATATTGGCCACATTTATAAACAGTGTGAACAGCTAGGCAAAAAAATCAGATCTGAGGAAAAAATCAGATTTGAGCACTAAGCCTCGCAGTGTGAACGTAGCCTAAGGTAACGCCTATGCCACTGTGACCTGGGTTTAGGGACCTGGTCCCGTATGTTATCAAGCTGCCAGCTGCAGTGAGGACTGCCTCAGGAAAGAAGGAAGGAACAAAGAGAAAATATTGTAGGACATACTGTAAACATTTTCCCAGTGATGGGTTGGGGCTGAAAGTGTCAGGGTTCTGCCACTCTGGTCTTGTTAACTCTTGTTTTGGTGGCAGAGTCCAGACACTATCTCTGTCTTGTGCTCGGCTCGGCTCGAGTTTTCTCGGGTCGAGCACTTGTGTTCTGTCTCTGTGTGCGTGCGCTGTCGTGAGTGCGTGCGGACCGTGCGCGCTCCCGCTTGATGCGGACGTGTACGGCCTGCGCATGCTTGTGACACGCGCGCTCGTACTCGTGTTTGTTTTGTTCTGTCGGCATCGCGCTGTTTCATTCTCGGCGTCTCAGTCTGGTTGGTTTTGGTTTCTGTTGGCGCTGAGATGAAGCATGCGCGGTGCTTATGTGTGAGCGCACGGTAAGATGTTTACATCTATCGTGTGCTCGTGTCCCCTGTTCAGTCGTCTGTTGGTGTTGTGTTTAGCACGTTGTGTATGTTTACATGCACCGCGTGCTTGCGTGTTCTAGTCTTGTTTTATGTGAGCACATGGGTTGTTGTCTTTGTGTCATGTGCTCTCCCGTTTATTGTCTAGCCCCACCCTCCTTGTTAACCCATTATTAGTTTATCATGTTCACCTGTTTGTGTGTTAATGTATGCATGTATATAATCTCCTCATGTCTGCTGTGCTGTGCCAGTTCGTCATCGCTCATCTTTTCTCCTTGTCCTGTCGTTTGTAGCCTTGTCCCTGTCCTGTTCCATGCCAGCCTGCCCAGTGAAGTTTATTTGTATGTTTTGGTAATGTTTTCCCCCTCGGGGTAGTTTATTTTAATGTTTGTTTTATTTTATTATTAATAAATACCCATTTTTTCCTTGCATTTGAGTCCTCGATCCTTTTCCCCACCCACCGATCGTGACAGAAAGGGCATCCGCTGCGTAAAAACATGTGCTGGATAGGTTGGCGGTTCATTCCGCTGTGGCGACCCCAGATTAATAAAAGGACTAAGCCGAAAAGAAAATGAATAAATAAATACTGTGAACATTTTCCTGTTAATTAGCACATGGTAAATATTTTGGAAAATATATATATATTTCTGTGTTTCTTCCAGGTTAAAATGGACCTGAACGCATTACAAAGAGGTTAACAGAACCTTCAAAAATTGTATTGCATGAAAAACAAAAACCAGTACAGAACCGAATAAAACCCTCTCAAACTAAATGTGAATTATTGAATAAATAACATCAGATTTTTATTTATTTATTTATTTTTTGACCTCCCTCTTTAATTTCAAAAAGGCCACGCATGAGCTCTCATCTCCAACCAGAGGTGGGTTAATCATTATTTCCATTTTTTTGTTTGTTCTTTCTGAAAAAGCCTTGTTGGGTTTTTCCAAGGTCTGCAGGGATGAATAGAGGCTCTCGATGGGAGAGCATGAGTGGGCCAAACCCCTCTGGGTGTCGAGAGGCTCCTCAAACAGAGACCAACAAAAGCTTAATCAAGCATCATTCTCTAAACCAAATACCACAGCACTCTTTACATCACACACACAAACACACACACACACACACACACATGCCTATTATGGAAAAATCACTGCTACTTTATTTTCCACCTTGCTCTGGTTGTTCAATTTCAGTGTTTCTGGTGGTGCATAGAATATGTTTTTATATGAAGACGATGTCAGTCTGTCTGTTGTTCTGTCTTTCAATCTCTGTCGTCTTTCTCTTTGTTTAAGCTAAGATTCGTTCTGTCTGTTATTTCTGTCTTTCAATATCTGTCTGTTGCTCTGTCTATCGTTCATTCTGTCTGTTGTTCTGTCTTTCAGCTTCTGTCGTCTTTCTGTTGTTCTGTCTGTTCCGTCTTTCAATCTGTCTCAGTTGTTCTGTCTTTCAATCTTTCTCGGTTGTTCTGTCTTTCAATCTGCCTGTTGTCTGTCTTTTGATCTATCTGTTATTTTGTTCTGTCTTTCAATCTCCGTCATTGGTCTGTTGTTCTCCAATATCTGTTGTCTGTCTGTTGTTCGATCTATCATTCTTTCTGCCTGTTGTTGTGTCTTTCAATCTCTGCCGTATGTCTGTTGTTCGGTCTTTCAGTCTCTGTTGTTTCTGTCTATCAATATGTCTGTTGTCTGTCTTTCAACCTCTATCATTCATGCCTGTTGTTCTGTTTCAATCTCTGTTGTTTTGTCTGTTGTTCTGTCTTTCAAATTGTCTGTTGTCTGTCTGTTGATCTATATGTTATTTTGTCCACATTCTTTCTGTCTGTTGTTCTGTCATTCAATCTCTGTCATCGGTCTGTTGTTCTTTCAATATATGTCATCTGTGTGTTATTCTGTCTATCATTCTTTCTGCCTGTTGTTTTGTCATTCAATCTCTGTTGTCTGTCTGTTGTTTTGTCTGTTGCTCTGTCTTTCAGTCTCTGTTGTTCTGTCTCATAATATGTCTGTTGTCTGTCTGTTGTTCGGTATATCATTCTTTCTGTCTGTTGTTCTGTCTTCCAATCTCTGTCATCTGTCTGTTGTTCTGTCTTTCAATCTGTTGTCTGTCTGTTGTTCCTGTTGTTCTGTCTTCCAATCCCTCTTGTATGTCTGATGTTTTGTCTTTTAGTCCCTGTTGTATGTCTGATGTTTTGTCTTTTAGTCCCTGTCGTATGTCTGTTGTTCTGTCTTCCAATCCCTCTTGTATGTCTGATGTTTTGTCTTTTAGTCCCTGTTGTATGTCTGATGTTTTGTCTTTTAGTCCCTGTCGTATGTCTGTTGTTCTGTCTTTTTAATCCCTGTTGTTTGTCTGTTGTTCTGTCTTTTAATTCCTTTTTTTATGTCTGTTGTTCTGTCTTTCAGTCTCTGTTGTATGTCTGTTGTTCTGTCTTTTAATCCCTTTTGTATGTCTGTTGTTTTGTCTTTCAGTCTCTGTCGTATGTCTGTTGTTCTGTCTTTCAGTCTCTGTTGTATGTCTGTTGTTGTCTTTCAACCCCTGTTGTATGTCTGTTGTTCTGTCTTTCAATCCCTGTCAAATGTCTGTTGTTTTGTCTTTCAGTCTCTGTTGTATGTCGTTGTCTTTCAACCCCTGTTGTATGTCTGTTGTTCTGTCTTTCAGTCTCTGTTGTATGTCTGTTGTTCTGTCTTTCAATCCCTGTCAAATGTCTGTTGTTCTGTCTTTCAATCTCTGTTGTATGTCTGTTGTTTTGTCTTTCAGTCTCTGTTGTATGTCCGTGTTCTGTCTTTCAATCCCTTTTGTATGTCTGTTGTTCTGTCTTTCTATCCCTGTTGTTTGTCTGTTGTTCTGTCTTTTAATCCCTTTTGTATGTCTGTTGTTTTGTCTTTCAGTCTCTGTTGTATGTCTGTTGTTTTGTCTTTCAGTCTCTGTTGTATGTCTGTTGTTTTGTCTTTCAGTCTCTGTTGTGTGTCTGTTGTTTTGTCTTTCAATCCCTGTTGTATGTCTGTTGTTTTCTCTTTCAGTCTTTGTCGTATGTCTGTTGTTCTGTCTTTCTATCCCTGTTGTTTGTCTGTTGTTCTGTCTTTTAATCCCTTTTGTATGTCTGTTGTTCTGTCTTTCAGTCTCTGTTGTATGTCTGTTGTTCTGTCTTTCAATCCCTGTCAAATGTCTGTTGTTCTGTCTTTCAATCTCTGTCGTATGTCTGTTGTTCTGTCTTTTAATCCCTTTTGTATGTCTGTTGTTTTGTCTTTCAGTCTCTGTCGTATGTCTGTTGTTTTGTCTTTCAGTCTCTATCGTATGTCTGTTGTTTTGTCTTTCAGTCTCTGTCGTATGTCTGTTGTTTAGTCTTTCAGTCTCTGTCGTATGTCTGTTGTTTTGTCTTTCAGTCTCTATCGTATGTCTGTTGTTTTGTCTTTCAGTCTCTGTTGTTCTGTCTTGTAATATGTTTGTTGTCTGTCTTTCGATCTGTCTGTTGTTCGGTCTATACATTTTTCTGCCTGTTTCTTCCTTTCTTTTCAATCTCTGTCTTTCAATCTATGTCTGTTGTTCTGTCTGTTGTTCTGTCTGTTGTTCCATCTTTCAATATCTGCCATTTATCTGTCTATCGTTCTATCTGTCTGTTGGTTGGTCTTTCACTCTCTGTAGTCTGTTGTTCTGTCTTTCAATCTGTCTCTGTTGTCTGTCTTTTAATCTGTCTGTTGTCTGTCTATCATTCTTTCTGCCTGTTTGTTCTGATTCAATCTCTGTTGTTTTGTCTGTTCTGTCTTTCAGTCTCTGTGGTTCTTTCTTTCAAATTGTCTGTTGTCTGTCTTTTGATCTGTCTGTTGTTCCTTCTATCATTCTTTCTGTCTGTTTTTTTATTTCTGTTGTTTGATGTTCTGTCTGTAGTTCCTTCTGTTATTCTGTCTGTTGTTTCATCTTTCAATATATGTCGTCTGTCTGTCGTTCTGTCTGTCTGTCTGTCTGTCTGTCTGTCTGTCTGTCTGTCTGTTGATCTGTCTTTCAATCTCTGTCGTCTGTCAGTTGTTCTGTCTATCATTCTTTCTGTTTGTTATTTTAATTGATATTCTCTGTCATCTGGTGTTGTTCTGTCTTTCAATCTCTGTTGGTCTGTCTGTCTATCTGTTGGTTTGTCTTTCAATATCTGTTGCTTGTCTTTCAATCTGTCTGTTCTGTCTTTCAATCTCTGACGTCTGTCTGTTGTTCTGTCTTTTAATCTTTGTCGTCTGTCTTTTGTTTTGTCTTTTAATCTCTGATGTCCTCTTCTGTCTTTCAGTCTCTGTTATCTGTCTGTTCTTCTGTCTTTCAATCTCTGACGTCTGTCTGTTGTTCTGTCTTTCAATCTTTGTCATCTGTCTGTTGGCCTATCTGTTGGTCTATGTATCATTCTGTCTGTTGTTCTGTCTTTTGATTTCTGACGTCTGTCTGTTGTTCTGTCTTTCAAATTCTGTCATCTCTGTTGGTCTATCTGTTGTTCTGTCTATCATTCCTTTCAATCTTTCAATCTGTCTGTCATCTGTTGTTATGTCTTTCAATCTCTGCCGTCTGTCTTATGTTCTGGCTCTCTTTTGATCTGGTGTTGCATAATATGTTTTATTACTATACGAAGGTAATGCTTTATTTTATGTGTCGCAGGCATGATTTGTCCAACCAGTTTTTGCTAACATCCGTGATGCTCTCACTGTCACTTCATGCACCCCCTGGGGAAATAATGAATAATTTCTCGAATGCCAACTTCCTGTTAGAAAGAAAGGTATGCAATATGCATGCGAATGATATTTAGGATGTGAAATGACTTGAAGGAATGAAGTAAACAAAATAAAGATCACATTTAAAACTGACCGCCCGGACTAGAACTGAACTATGATATAACATGGTGAATTAAAATAATAAAAGGTCATTCCATTATCAATATAATATCATCACATCAGATGACCAATATATTTACAGTTTCTAAATTAAAAGCAGCCGTCTAGATTGTACATTTAAAGGGGCTGATTAACTTTTTATGTCTGTCCCTTTATAAAAAGGTATTATATTGTATATAGCATGTACAACTCTGTTAATAAATGCTACAGTATACTATATTATTAATAGTAATCTGATAAATTCTAGTATACTTTAGGTTTTACTTAACTGTGGTCTATTGTATTACATATACTAGTTGTAGAAAACACAGTGCAGTATTGGTTCAATTGTTTATAGTTGTTGTTTTGCCATAGCAACTATATAAACAGATTAATTCATGTACTGTAGCCTACTTTATAATAAGATTATACTTTTTTGATGTAGGTGTACAAGAATGTTTTCGCAATATATTCATGTTTATATTAAATTCATGTCTATATATATTCAAGTCTCTAGAATGTTAATCTACTATATGGCTTGTTTGTTATAAGTTGCAGAATGAACTAATTCATTTCCAAAGCATTTGGGAATCAAGAGCAAATTCCAAAAGCCATTTCAATATGGTAAATCAAACTGAAACATTAAAATAAAGCCATATATAAACTTGTGTTGATGATTACTATTCTTAAAGGTGTTTGTCAATGTCTGTAATTCTGCATGTCAGATGGCAAACGAAGTCTCGTTTAGAGCCTATTCAAGTTTCTAGAATGTTAATTTATTGTATGGTTTGTTTGTTCGTTAGGTTGCAGAATGAACCAATTTATTTCAGAAGGATTTGGGAATCAAGAGCTGATTCCAAAAGCCATTTCAATATGGTAAATCAAACTGAAACATTAAATAAAGCCATATAGTATGAACGTGTATTGATAGGCTAATTACTATTGTTAAAGGTGTTTGTCAATGTGTCATTCTGCAATTCTGCATGTCAGATGGCAAATGAATTAATACTGATATCTTTGACTCAGAAAACTATCATTAATAGCCTACTTTAAGAAACATAATGTTGTCTATTGTATTATATATACTAGAAAACACAGTGCAGTTGGTTCATTTGTTTAAAGTTGTTGTTGTTTTGCCATAGCAACTATATAAACAGAGTAATTCAAGTAGCCTACTTTTTAATAGGATTATACATTTTCATCAAGGTTTACAAGAATGTTTTCACAATATATTCATGTTTACATTAAATTCATGTCTATATACAGTTAAAGTCAAAATTATTAGCCCCCCTGAATTATTAGCCCCCCTGTTTATTTTTTCCTCAATTTCAGTTTAACGGAGAGAAGATTATTTCAACACATTTCTAAACATAGTTTTAATAACTCATCTCTAATAACTGATTTATTTTATCTTTGCCATGATGACAGTAAATAATATTTTACTAGATATTTTTCAAGACACTTCTATACAGCTTAAAGTGACATTTAAAGGCTTAACTAGATTAATTAGGTTAACTAGGCAGGTTAGCTGCCCTGCTGAAAAAAACAGCTTAAACCAGTTAAGCTGGTTGGCTGGTTTTAGCTGGTCGACCAGCCTGGTTTTAGAGGGGTTTTGGCCATTTCTAGGCTGGTTTCCAGCCATTTCCAGCCTGGTCTTAGCTGGTCAGGCTGGAAAATGACCAGCTTAAACCAGATAAAACCAGCTTGACCAGCCTGGTTTAAGCTGGACATAGCTGGTTTTGGCTTGTCAAGCTGGTTTTAGCTGGTCAACTCCCAGCCTGACTAGCTAAGACCAGGCTGGAAATGTCTGGAAACCACACTGTAAAAAGTAAAGGTGCTTCAAATACCCTGTTGAGTACTCAAGGAACTTTAAAATGTATTTTAAGTGCCTCAAAGCTCTTTCTCTCAAAAAGGGGTTCCTTGAGGAACCACTGACAGTCTTTGCAATACTTGCAGGACCCTTTTGCAGTAATTGGGATCCTTCAAGCACTTTTTGTCAATACTGAGGTTCTGGAGTCACTGTTTCCTTACACTAAGACCTCGAAGCACTTTGAAAGTTATTAGAGGAACTCAAATTCCAAACAAGAGTTACTGTAAGATCTGTAAACTTATATCATGGTTCCTGATGGATCTAGCTTCTAAAAGCTAGCACTTAAAGGAACCAAGAGATTTTTTTTTTGTGATAACTAAATAGGACAATTATGGAGGCCAGAAAATGAGATGCATGTTCACTTACTTAATATTTACTTAGTTATTTGTGCTTTTAGAATGATATGAAATTTGGTGTGTGTTTTTCTTTTTTGTGTGACACTCACTGTGAAAACATAAGAATATCATTGATTAGAGTCTACATGTTAACTTGATTGCAGTTAGGAGACTGACTAGGAAATTGTGAAAAAATATGAAAATGTAAAAGTAATTTTGGAGGGTAAAATACAAATGAGCCACAACAGAGGGAAAAAAAGAGACAAAAACATGCACAGGCATGTACAATTATGAAAATGATAATTATTATAGGGGACTAATTAAATTTTCTGTCACTTGACCATTAGACCCTTGAATTTTGACATTTAAAACAATAATAAGAACAACAACAACAGCTGCAATAATAATAATAATAATATTAATAACAATAGCTACTATTATTAATATTATTATTATTAAATGAAACTATATAACACAGTCCTTCAAAAATCCCCTCATGAAAAATAATTAAGATATTACTAAACATAAATATATAGGCTATGGGCTCTGGTTTATTAATAAAAAGTATTCCTCCAGTTTGTTTTGATAAACCAACAAGGATAACTTGCTAATGAAAGCAGCATTTTGTACATTTTTAATTTTCTGAATTAAATGTTTCTTCATATGTTTCTTGGATTAATGGAATGGAATGAATTGTGTTGTCAAAAAAATAAATTAATTAACCGGGACTAATAAAATAATATAAACATGACGCGGACGCGCGCACTTGGATCTCTCCAGTCGTCATGCACGCGCAGGTGCAGGCCGGAGGAGCGTTTTCAAATAGCGCTTTGTAACGGCTCCTTCCTCCATTTCATGACAGCTGTCATCTCTAACACACGCAAGGTGAGTAAGTTGGCAAAATAAATATACAAATTAGATACGATTTGCACACAAATATCTACACTTACACGCATTATGTCGTGTAAGCTGTTTTAGGAACGTCTCGCGAAACGATTGCTGTTGTATAAGATAAGGGTATTATTTTACTATAATAACAATCGGCTGGATATACATAATCACTCAAATTACACGTCTACCTCACACAAATATAAATAATTTGATGTGAAATATTGATTTATGTCGAAATATTTTATTGTCACTCAACACGAAGCCTCCCTGAAAGCCATTGCAAGCGACCGTTAATTTCAAATTAAACAGATAACGTTATACATTCATACTGCTTATTAGACGGCTTTTTTCCACAAATATATTATTTTATTTATTTTGTCTTGTCTTACATATACAGTATGTGAAAAGTGTCTTGAGCAGGGTTGCTTATATGATTGTTTTAGCCGCGATGCTTACATTCTTTCCTCATATTGTTTGTAAGTAATATTACGCATTTGTTATTATTTGCGTTTCTGAAACAGTTACCTGTGTGACAAATTGTGTCTAAGTTATGTACTTCAATATTTTTTTTATTCATTCACACCACTAACGTACATAGCCTTTTTTCTCTTCTCAGAACATCCACATAAACCCTGAAATTGTTCAGTGTTCTGTCTCAAACAGCCGTTTGAGTCACCTCAAATGTAAGTATTTTTTAAGTAACTGAATTGGAAATAAATGTAAGAAATACATACTTAATTTAACAAACAATATTATTTAAAAATCATTATCCAGCTGGGTAACACTGAACTGATAATAATAAACTTTTAACTTAAGTGTTAAGTGTTTTAAAATCACCAACTTATTTTCTCATTTGCTTATTTCTGATGTATCCATATTAGGTGTAAATCATTGTGACAGATATGGACTAGAAATTTAAAGTTTGCTGTATCAAATCCAGGTAGCAGAGGGACTTTGGGAGCCTGATTGAGACGGTCTGACCCACTTCACTTGCAATGCAGATCATCATTTCTGGACAGCTTTCTACTAACTGCTGTGGACATGAAAGGTTCAGTAGACTTTTTGCTCTGAATGAATGGCTAATAACATGGTGTGAAAAACAAAAGCTGATCTTTATTAACAACTGGAATCTTTTCTGGGATTGTCCTAGGCTTTCCCATGCTGATGGGCTGGACCACAGCAGTGCTGGAGCTGAATTCCTGTTAGACAACATCTCCAGGATGCTTCGTTCTGTTTGACTAGTAAGTGAAAATTCACATTTATAGTTTTTACAGAGTAGTGAGTTAGTTAATACCACCTCACAAATAAACATGGTTTAAAGTAAATTTACATTTTGTCATCATTTACCCACCCCTAATATGTTCCAAACCTGTTTGATTTTCTTACTTTAGTTCAGCGCAAAACATTATATTTTGATTAAAGCTGAAAATCTTTAACCATTATCATAAATTATAACCATCATAACAAAATTATGAAAGACAGGGGTTATAGGTTTTCTGTTTTCAGTTCAACAGATGAAAGAAACTCAAATAAGTGAAGGTTGAGTAAATGATGACAAAATTGAATTTTTTGGGTGAACTGTCCCTTTAAAGGGGAAGTGAAGCACTCAGTCAAGTTTACATTAGTTTGTAAATTGATTTCCACCTTAGTGAAAATATATTAAACAAGCTCGATTAATGTAACCATTATTGAAGAAAAGAACATGTTTTACTATAGTTTATATTTTTAGAGCTAGGGTGCAGCTATATATCGCTGTGTCTGACGTCACGGGGTTGGTTTCGTTCCCTTAGCTGAACAGATACAGTGGAAGTAATGGACTGAACACGGAGACTGGAAAGCCTAATTTAACACAATGCATGAAGTATTGGATGTGCATCACAGAGCAGAAGCAGCCCATACAGTCACATGTGCTATAAATTTTAAGGAGGAGTGTAAATATTGTAGTTATGACAGAGTTAAATGTGCTCAGATGAAGAAAAAAGCCGACAAAAAATCCTTTGATCACCTTAAAATGAGAGTTAATATTTATGTATTTTTTTACACATTTATTCACACTTTTGCATTACTGAGAGCAGAAAAGAGACAGACTGCACTGCTAAGCAGTATCCCCATAATATCGTTTAATTAAAATAAATGATCAACAAATTAATCTGTCTTTACAAGTGAAGGCATTATCTACACACAATATGAAAACTATAAAATACTATTCATGAAAATGCTTAAATAACAGACAAATCCAAATGCCCAACGCAAGCGAGCTGCGTTCCAGACTAGCTCAGCTCGATGACGTATAATGTCTCCGACACTGCCTGTAGTCCCATTTAGCAACTTGTTAGCAACCGCCTTATTAAAGAAGCGAGTGTGATGTAACTGATGTGTTTTATGTCGTAGAATAAAACGTGAAAGTGTCTTGAGTTTGTGTTAGCCACAAACCTTATTTAAGCGATTTAACTGAAATCCCTTTGAAAAAACCCATTTACTTTGGGACGAAGGAACTGGAACTGCTAAAATGCTAACTCATTCTACCCTAGCTCTAAAAACTACAGTAAAACATGCCATTTTTTTCTAAATGGTTACATTATTCGAGTTTGTAATATATATTTTCGTTAAAGTAGAAATCAATTTACAAAATAATGTAAACTTGACTGACTGCTTTACTTTTACTTAAAAAACAAGACCCACTTTATATTAGGGCACCTTAACTACAGTACTTAAAGTTAAATTAATAATATGGTACAATGCACTTAAGTACTGTATATACATGTTTTTACATTGTACTTTTTTAATCATCTGCATGTAATTACATCTATTATTAATTTCTGTATTTCAGAGGCCACTTAAATTAAGTCCAAAAATAATATTTGACCTTTATGCATAATCTATTTACATTTTTAACTCATATAATTTTCTCTTTATTTAATGTGTTTTTAATAAACTAATGGTTCATTTAAAAAAGCTAATAACTACAACCTGAATATAATAATAATATATCGCATATGCAGTACACTCAAAATTATAGTGCATTATCTGTGTGAATGAGTGGGAAAATATGTGGGGTGCACCAAGGAGGGAGTGGTTTCAGACACAGCTTTTGTGTTGTCTTATTTCTGCTTGTACTCAGATATTTGAGCGGTTTACATTATTTGGATTTTGCCTTTATTGATGTATATAGGCACTCTGCAAGCAGTGAAAAAATCCTTTTTATATAAATTGAGACAATTTCTGACTTTATTCATGTTTCCTTTTGTATTCATGTTCTGCATATCTTTTGTGAATGTCTTGATAAGTAAAAAAAAAAAATGGCTCTGGGAATGTTGTGAATTTCCTTTGTTTTCATAACTTCTCATGTTAACTACTTTTTAATTTACTTTTATAGGGACACCTGGAATGTGAACAGTGGACAGCTGAAGATGTTGCTGGCTGTTATTGCTAGACATTATTTAAATTTGATTGTTTGCATTAAAATGTATATTACGTTATTAATCATATTATGTGAATGTAATTGTGATGTATATTGATTAATAAAAGTGATTATTTATTGAAAATGTTATGTATTTTTTATCTAGATAGATAGATAGATAGATAGATAGATAGATAGATAGATAGATAGATAGATAGATAGATAGATAGATAGATAGATAGATAGATAGATAGATAGATAGATATTACATTTATGATTAAACATGCTTGCATAAACAATAAATTAAGAGGGATGGGGAAAACAAGCATAAAAAATAATTAAATGGTGCTTCAAAGCACTCAAGGTGGTTCCTGGTCATTCTTAATAAGAGGGTTCCTCCAGGAACCCTTGAAGTTTCTCAGAGAACTGCCCCTTTTGAAAGGGTGCCTAGAGGTGCCTAGACCCTCTTTAGAGGGTTCCGCCGGTGTGGCAATGTGAAGAACCCCAAAAGGTGCCTCCAGGAACCTTTAATTTTTACAGTGCAGCCTGGAAATGGCCAAAACCCCTCTAAAAACAGGCTGGTCGACCAGCTAAAACCAGCCAACCAGCTTAGGCTGGTTTAAGCTGGATTTATTAGCAGAGAGGGCAATTAGGCAAGTTATTGTTCAATGATGGTTTGTTCTGTAGACTATCGGAAAAAATATAGCTTAAAGGGGCTAATAATTTTGACCTTAAAATGGCTTTTAAAAAATTAATAACTGTTTTTATTCTAGCCGAAATAAAACAAATAAGACTTTCTCCAGAAAAAAAGAATATTATCAGACATACTGTGAAAATTTCCTTGCTCTGTTAATCATCATTTGGGAAATATTTAAAAAAGAAAAAAAATTCAAAGGGGGGCTAATAATTCTGCATGGCTTCAACTGTATATTCAAGTCTCTAGAATGCTAATCTACTGTATGGCTTGTTTGTTAGGTTGCAGAATGAACCAATTTATTTCCAAAGCAATTTCAATTCCAAAAGTCATTTTAATATGGTAAATCAAACTGAAACATTAAATAAAGCCATATACAGTATGAACGTGTATTGATGATTACTATTGTTAAAGGTGTTTGTCAATGTGTCATTCTGTAATTCTGCATGTCAGATGGCAAATGAATGAATACTGATATCTTTGACTCAGAAAACTATGATTAATAGCCTACTTTAAGAAACATAATGTTGTCTATTGTATTATATATACTAGTTGTAGAAAACACAGTGCAGTATTGGTTCAGTTGTTTATAGTTGTTGTTTTGCCATAGCAACTATATAAACAGATTAATGCATGTAGTGTAGCCTACTTTATAATAAGATTGAACTTTTTTCCTGTAGGTGTACAAGAATGTTTTCACAATATATTCATGTTTATGTTAAATTCATGTCTATATACAGTATATTCAAGTCTCTAGAATGCTAATCTAGTTTATGGTTTGTTTGTAAGGTTGCAGAATGAACCAATTCATTTCCAAAGCATTTGACAATCAAGAGCTGATTCAAGCCATTCCATTATGGTAAATCAAACTGAAACATTAAAATAAAGCATATGAATGTGTACTGATGATTATTAAAGGTGTTTGTCAGTGTGTCATTCTGTAATTCTGAATGTCAGCAAACAAATTAATATTGATATATTTGACTAAGAAAATTACTAGCCAGCCTATTTTAAGAAACATAATGTTGTCCACAATGAAAGGTTTTGAGCATTGGTATGAACATGAAAGGCGGCATTCAAATGGCTTGGTGATGCAGAAATTAAAAAAGAAGAATTACCGATTACAAGAATCACAAATGAAATCGATTCCCAAACAATGAATCACTGGTGAGGTCGCCTGTCAATCAAACTCTTAATTTGTGACAGGAATACGCGGCTCCACTGTCTGCGTGTGGAAATATGAAAGCAGACTAACAATAATACACTATGTTAGCACTAAGGGAACAGAGCTTCGTTAAATACTGGTAACTATAAACGCTAAACACCAAACAAATCATTTACCGCGCGTTTTCTGAGGTAAGGTTCACGCCAACGCGGCGACGCAAAACAATCTCAGCACCGCTTTCTTTCCGCCATTTCAGGATGAAAATACAGCACAGACGCTGTTCAGACAGTTGTGTTGATACTTTACTGATAAACATGAGGAACATTTCTGAATCAAGTTCGAGCACATGCACAATATGGTCGAAGCGGTATTAAGCTGTACACAACTATTTATTACGATTTAAGGCCATTATGCCACATATTTTAATGGTTACTATAGGATTACCAGCTTAATGCTATTCATTTACTGTCTATTTGATATGGCTTTTCTCTTTACATAATAAGTTTAATTGTAAATTGCACTTTTTTGTTGTTGTTTTTGTGCTTAAAGGGGTGGTTCACACCAAAATGACAATTTGGTCATTGTCTAATCCTCCTCAACATTTTGCTTCTTTCTTATTTAAAAAAAATGTCGAAAATAGACGATTAACTTCCATAGTTTTTTTTCTAACTATGAAAATCAATGACTACTGCACTAAAAATTATGTATTTGTTTATTTTATTTATTTATTTATACAGGGACAATGTACAACATGGCATGTTGTGCCAGAGTTAGCTATAAAGCTAATTTACATCTGTAACTTTAGTCTCTTTTACGGTGGCCGAGAGAGCTTAACGTGCTGCAATTTAAGAAAACACATGCAATTACAAAAAATGCCAGCAAATTGAGAAAAGATCTTCATCAGTTTGAGGCAAACATGCTGCAAATCCTCACAATGCAAACACATTGTCAAAAAACGCGCTGCATTTTCACACAACGCAAACAAATGAATAAAACGTGCTGCATTCACAGTACAAACATTTTACGAAAATTTATATATATAATATAATATTTAGGTTATGATTATTTAGGCTAATAAATCCTAAAGACAGAAATCGGGATATTAAAATAAACAAACAAAAACTCACCTTTCAAAGGTCACAATAGGGTCACGGCACAGCGGCGTCTGTCATGTTTTTGGGTCCTCTTAAAACATTTCTGTTGTGTTCCGTTGTTTTTGTGTTGTGAGAAAAGGCAGCATGTTTTTGTAAATTGTTTGCGTTGTGGGAAAATGCAGCTCATTTTTTTATGTTTGCGTTGTGAGAATTTGCAGCATGTGTACTGTCAAACGGATGACGATCTTTTCTTAATTTGCTGGCGTTTTTATAATTCCATGTGTTTTCTTAAATTGCACGACGTTAAGCTCTCTCGGTGTACTCTTTACATCTGTAGTCCCATATGATCAATTAGTCATGACAATATGTTTTTATTTAATTGCAACTTATTAAACTAAATTAATCATGTTCTAATTTAATTATATAAGTTAGGCAAGCTATTTAAGCTATAAGCCATAAGCTATATCAGTGTAATATAATATAACTTCAACCGACTCATAGGGATTATTTGATTCAGCTTAAAAGAATTAAGGCAACCAATATATTTTTACAGTAGACTCTCAGAAATAAAGGTACGCAAGCTGTCACTGGGGTGGTACCTTTTCAAAAGGTATGCATTTGTACTTAAAGGTTCCATATTGGTACCTCAAAAGTATATATTAGTACCTAAAAATTTTAAGAGGAACATATTTGTACTTTTTAGGTACTAATATGTAACCTTGAGGTATTAATATGGACCTTGTAGGTAAAAATTTTTACCTTTTGAAAAGGAGTGTATGGTGTCAGACATAATTTAAAATATCTTCTTTTGTGTTCGATAAAACAGAAAATAAGGTCATAAAGTTTGGAAACATTTGAGGGGGATATTTATCTCTGTTTTTTAAAAATATCCTTTAATTTATTGCAAAACTCGCATATCAGCTTATGCTTTGAATTGATTTGAACAACCCTTATATAGATAGCTAAAAGTCTACCTAGCACTATTGGGGAATGGGCAAACACTCAATATTATATGACTCAGATTTCTTTTTGAATGTTTTTATGTATTTTCTCACTTTTAGACGCAGCGTAGCCTGTTTTGAACCACAAACTGTTCCATATGCCAACAGTGACGCATGCTTTATCAGAAAGCGCTCCTTTGCTCAAAATAGCTTCAAAGCCGAAGTTGAATCTTTTCGATTTGCATCAACACACAAACCGTTGTACTTGCTGAGTAAATTGCAAGTATATATCATCACTCGGGGCTTTTATGATTCAGCAGCATAGATTGATTTGCTCAGATCTCGTGTCCGCCTCCGATGACCCCCAACAACTACTCACTGTTTCTCCAAAGTTTGACAAGTTCACAGAGCCTTTGAAATACAGTCAAGAGTTATGTTGGAGGTCTTTTATGTCAAGTAAATGAGATTTGAGAGTTTTTTTTCTTCACTCCATGTCTTTTATGTTGGTTTTGTTTTATGTTTTAGCTGCTTTACAAAGATTGCTTTGCTACAGAATGTACAGTCATGTTTTAGAAATGTTTATATATTATAGTATTAAGCAACATTGTTGTTTATTTATTATTATTTTATTTTATTTTATTTATTTAGTATTTTTAACGCTAACAGTGTCACTGTTTTTTTTTCTTCTTTTTTTTTTTTTTTTCTACAAGTAGTCAGAAATCAAACTTGGGAGATTGTTAACTTAAATACATTTGTTTTGTTTTGTTCCGCAAGTAGTCAGAAGTCAAACTTGGGAGATTATTAACTTGAATGCTTTTGTTTTGTTTTGTTTTGTTTTATTTTGTTTTGTTTTGTTCCGCAAGTAGTCAGAAATCAAACTTGGGAGATTGTTAACTTAAATGTTTTGTTTTGTTTTGTTTCACAAGTAGTCAGAGGTCAAACTTGGGAGATTGTTAACTTAAATGCTTTTGTTTTGTTTTGTTTTGTTTTGTTTTCTTCCACAAGTAGTCAGAGGTCAAACTTGGGAGATTGTTAACTTAAATGCATTTGTTTTGTTTTGTTTTGTTTTGTTTTGTTTTGTTCCGCATGTTAAACTTGTGAGATTAGCCTAAATGCATTTGTTTTGTTTTGTTTTGTTCCGCAAGTAGTCAGAGGTCAAACTTGGGAGATTGTTAACTTAAATGCAGTTGTTTTGTTTTGTTTTGTTTTGTTCCGCAAGTAGTCAGAGGTCAAACTTGGGAGATTGTTAACTTAAATGCATTTGTTTTGTTTAGTTTTTTTGTTCTACAAGTAGTCAGAAATCAAACTTGGCAGATTGTTATATGAAATGCATTTGTTTTGCTTTGCTTTGCTTTGCTTTGTTTTGCTTTGCTTTGTTTTGTTTTGTTTCACAAGTAGTCAGAGGTCAAACTTGGGAGATTCTTAACTTAAATGCTTTTGTTTTGTTTGTTTTGTTTTGTTTGGTTTCACAAGTAGTCAGAAATCAAACTTGGGAGATTGTTAACTTAAATGCTATTGTTTTGTTTTGTTTCACAAGTAGTCAGAGGTCAAACTTGGGAGATTGTTAACTTAAATGCATTTGTTTTGTTTTGTTTTGTTTTGTTTCACAAGTAGTCAGAGGTCAAACTTGGAAGATTGTTAACTTAAATGCATTTGTTTTGTTTTGTTTTGTTTTGTTCCGCATGTAAAACTTGTGAGATTAGCCTAAATGCATTTGTTTTGTTTTGTTTTGTTTTGTTTTGTTCCGCAAGTAGTCAGAGGTCAAACTTGGGAGATTGTTAACTTAAATGCATTTGTTTTTTGTTTTGTTCTACAAGTAGTCAGAGGTCAAACTTGGCAGATTGTTATATGAAATGCATTTGTTTTGTTTTTGTTTTGTTTTGCTTTGCTTTGCTTTGCTTTGCTTTGCTTTGCTTTGCTTTGCTTTGTTTTGCTTTGCTTTGTTTTGCTTTGCTTTGCTTTGCTTTGTTTTGTTCCACAAGTAGTCAGAGGTCAAACTTGGGAGATTGTTAACTTAAATGCAGTTTTTTTTTCTTCTTTTTAATACACAAGTAGTCAGCAGTTGCCTTATTTTATTTAATTTTTTATTATTATTGTTTTTTTTACATAGACACTTATTTGACATTTTCACTTTTCTTTTTCATCACATGACATGAATGTAAAACTGAAAACACTATTTTAAATAGGATTTTATCTGCGCTGTATTTATAATAAATTTTCATTCAAATTATCGAATACATTTAGCAATAGTTTCACTTTAGTTTTCAAAGCATTGCAAATTCCAGTGAATCACAATATTTCTCACTAACTACTAGTTTTATCATTTTTGTTTTATTTCAATTAACATGAATGTTCTTGACTGTTTTGCGCAGGTTTGAATCAGTGTTTTCCGATGCTCTGTTGTGCTGCAGTGTCTGCTGTTGATGGATGGTGTGCTGCTCTGGCTGGATCTGCAGACTGCGGCTCTGCCTTCTGAAGGTGCGTGAATCTCTCTCTCTCTCTCTCTCTCTCTCTCTCTCTCTCTCTCTCTCTGTGTCTAAACGCCCCCTTATTTCAAAGCGGCTTTCAAAAGCAGCGTCTTTGTCATATGTTATTATGATTTTCCCAGTGAAGGCCGACAGAGAGTGTGTGTGTGGGGGTATCAAAGGACACAGCAGTGTTGGTCACAGTACACAAGAGCATCGGCGCTCGCCAGCAGATGTTGTGATGATGATCCTAAGCTTGAGTTTGGCCTTTTTTTGGTCATTAACAGCTCCTTCACTGATCATGAAGTCAGCGTAAAATCTACAGTCATGGTCAAAATGATCAGCACCCTTGGTAAATGTGCACTGTAAAAAAAAAAAAAATGGAGGGTTCCACACAATTCATTCATGTTGTCCCAACGCAAATTAAGTTAACCCAATTGTTTATACAAATTTAAGTTGATTGAACATGAATCAGTTAAGTTGTCCCAAAAAATCTCAAGAACTGTGTTGT
The DNA here is from genome assembly GCA_903798195.1 of Danio kyathit. Classification (NCBI taxonomy): domain Eukaryota; kingdom Metazoa; phylum Chordata; class Actinopteri; order Cypriniformes; family Danionidae; genus Danio; species Danio kyathit. Next base: position 9,560,706 of record LR812543.1, read on the forward strand.
TTTAGCTTCAAAGGAATCGATTCTTTAAATCCGAACAAACGAATCGTCCAATGATCAATCGTACGGACAGTTGACTTCAACAAAGGCTATTGCTATCAAAAATAAAACCCATTTATGTTAAAGCAGGGTAACAAGATCGAAGTTTAGGGCATTAGATTCATAAATATGCACAGGCACCTTTCTTTATACAAAATAAAACTTTATTGACTAGTCTAACAGAAACTAACACCTAACACAAACACACATTCATACAGGTTGTAGAGAAGAGTAAAGAAAGAAAAATTTGAGTTTGAGAGAGTGTAATGATGTAAAAACCTCAGATTTTGTAAGACCAAACCAAGCGAAACAAAAATAGTCAATTTAACCCTTTTATGGTTTCTTTAGGTTTGCATTTAATTTACATCAGTTCAGTGGTAATCTGGAGGTGTTACTTGCGTTCCTTCTGTGATGTGAAGCTCTGTTGAGCTTGGTTCCCACGTGGTTAGCTGGCTCTTTGTCCTGTGAGGCTTGGAGTGGGGTGGAGTCTGTCGTTTCAAGTTTTGAGGCGGAAAAAGGACTAGTCGTGTTGACTTCTGGTTTCGCGGCACACTAAACTTAATAAGACTCTTGATGGAAAAGAAAGAAAGAAAGAAAGAAAGGTATCGGAGATGGGAATGTCTGAGTTGTGCAGTTAACCCATTTTTGCCAGGGTCCAAGTCTCTTCACTGGACACAGAGAAGCTGTCCTGAGCTGGAATGGAACAACTCTCTCTCTCTGGGTCTCTCTTTACCCCTGTCCTTGTTCTGGTGTTCTCTGGGGTTCTCCTGGGGGCTGGCCTTAGTCAACAGCTGACAAAACATTGCTGTAACACTGATACAAAATTAAAAAGCAGTGCATTGTGATGGGTGTTTGTCTGAAGTAATTAGTCTAACTAAAATGTGGATATTCCATCAGTGCAGAGGGGAACATTGAGTGCTTGAGCACCTGCCCTTTTTCCTCTTGGAAAGAAAGTGCTCCCTCAAAATGAAAGTGCCCCTATCCTCAACAGCCTAAACCAATAATCCTCCCTCCCATATCCCCCCCATCCCCACTTTCCCGCACTTTGATCCCCTGCCCCTCCAAAGGTCTCTGCTCGGCACTGTATTCCACACGAAGTATAAAGCTGCTTAGTCACTTCTTGTCACGTGACTAGAATGCTTGCGGCGTTCTGAAAGATGTTTTCAACTGGGTGTGCGCATCGCTCACAATATGCGACACAACCCGAGCACCTCCATTGGAAGTAAAGAACTTGCACGTGATATGTAAACGGCCCCTAAAAGCCCGCCATCATTTGCGATCTTCAGCAGTGGATATTCTTCCTGCACAGACATGCTGGATTTACCTGATTTGTTAACAAATGGGTTACAAATTTATTCATTGGCAGTTTGTGGGTCCTTCACTCAGCCTTTTCCCCTACCCAAAAACTTTCCAAAGACATCTGTTTCTTACTCATTTTGCTAGCTTGTGGGTTAAATTTTAGCGTTCAAGTGACTGAGATGTAACCGAGAGAATATGAAAATAAAAGATTTTTCAAGATAAAAGATTGTTCTTACTCAGATAACAAATAAAACTGAAATATTTAATGGGCTCAGGGGTTTGGGCTAATAATTTTGACTTCAATTGTATGTAAAGGAGATTCAAACCATTTTTGCTTATGAATAAAAAATATGAATGTGAATGAATGAATGAAATATGAATTTTTAAATGACTATTCTTTAGGCGACATCACCAACGCCACTTCATATTCAACCAATCAGTGATTATGTCTCAGTAGGGGGGCGGTGCTTCCACATTACCTGACCTAATCATGGATGAAATCCTGATCAACATTTTTTTGTCACATTTCACCCTCAAATGTCCATTTTTTTTGTCACATGTTGATTTCCATGTCAGTTCAGTTTCATGATTTCCATCTCAGCTCAGTTAATGGCGTTTCTGTTAAAACAGTGTGATTAACATCCATACCGCTAACAGCTGTATGCTAACCCTTAATTAGCTGACTCATGGGCTACTTATTGTTCAGAAGCAGAAGTAATACCTGGATTATGTGTCTTTTAATTGAGGGTAGGCCCTTCAAATGACTGTTTGAGGCCTTGAGGGTTGAATAACTACATGCTAAAAGCTTTCGTAGTGTTTTAAAGCAACAAGCAGCAGCGGTAGCAGAAAATCCACAGCCGGGTTTCACTTCAGTTTGAATGGGAGCTAAATTAGCCACGCCTCTTATTTCGAAGCTTATTCTGAATTTGAAAGACATGAACTCCAAATATTAACCCCTTTTTATCTTTTAAACTACAAGATTTATTCAAGCTACTCTGTAATTCAAAGTTGGCCTGCACTAGTTAAAAAATAACCACTCAAATTCCAGTTGTTGTTCCAGTCTTTTAAAAAATTTATGCTGTTTTGGCACAGCAAAATCTATTAACTGACAATATAATATAGTCACTGGCTTCCAGATTGAGTTTTAAACACTTGTACGTTATAGAGTACCCTTCCATTGAATGTATTTTTATTTATTTATTTATTTTTTAATTCCTTATCATGAATTTGTTGTTGATTTTTACTTATGTTTTATATATATATATATATATATATATATATATATATATATATATATATATATATATATATATATATATATATATATATATATATATATATATATACAGTATATATATATATATATATATATATATATATATATATATATATATATATATACAGTATATATATATATATAGTATATTCTATTATATAATGTATTTTTATTTGATCTTTTTAGCACTTTGAATGTGAGTAAAGTGGCTCATAATTATTTTATTTTATTTTATTTTATTATCGGGACCAGACACATAACCAGACACATTATTTCTGCATAACAATTTGTTAAAAATAAAAAAAATCTGAATCTGGATTTATGCTGAATAATTACATGGACTATAGTAACTAAAAACCCTAAACATTAAATATAAAAGTTAGGACCTTTTAACTTTAAGGTTTGCAATGCAAATCCAATTAGAACAACTTGTTTGGTAAACAAAGCAAGTCTCACATATAATATATCTACTAAAAATAAATAAATTAAATAAGTAAATATATATATATATATATATATATATATATATATATATATATATATATATATATATATATATATTAAAATTATAAATATTTTTAAATAATAATATATAATAATATTTCTACACAAACTGTATTGTACATAAACCAAACATTTGCATAGTGTTCAACAATATTACTGAAATTAAACTTAAAACTGAATAAGTATATTTACACAGATTTGCATGCATAAATAAGCAGATGAGATCAAAAATCTGAGGATTTCTGGACGCAAAATAATTAGTATTATTTTATTTCTAACTGTAAGGAATAGTTCACCCAAACATGAAAATTACCCCATAATTTAAGCGTTCTCCAGCTTTTTTTCTGTCAGACGAACACAGTCGCAGTTGTTTTAATATTTATCCTGGTTCTTCCATCCTATTTAATAGTGTTGCATAGTGGCTTTAATTTTGATGAAAACTAACCCATACACCGCCTAGGGGTAATGCATGTCTTGTGAAGCAGGTCCTTGTATTTTTGTAAAAGAAATATTGAAATTACAAACCTCAATCACTGATGTCCAGCAGTGGCCATATGCCCTTTATGTGTGACTAACGTATATGACACATGACGTAAGACATGTAGACACATTGTAAGAGTAATATACTGTAACGTATAACACTACCTGACAAAAGTCTTGTCGCCTATCCAAATTTTAGGAACAACAAATAATAACTTGACTTCTAGTTGATCATTTGGTATCAGAAGTGGCTTATATGAAGGCAAAAGCCTCTAGATCAGGGGTGCTCAATCCTGTTCCTGGAGATCTACCTTCCTGCAGATTTCTGTTGCAACCCATATCAAACACACCTGCCTGTAATTATCAAGTTCTGTTCAGGTCCTAATTTATTGGTTCAGGTGTGTTTGATCAGGGTTGGAGCTGAACTATGCAGGAACGTAGATCTCCAGGAACAGGATTGAGCACCCCTGCTCTAGATTATGCTTATTTTACCAAAATATGATCATACCTTGATTTTTGATGATTTAATTAGGACAGTAAGGTCTGACTTTGCTTAGACAAAAGTCTTGTCACTTAACAGAAATAATGCCTAGTATAGAATATACTATATAAGTCATGGTGCAGTGGAAAAAGAGTCAATATTGTTTATGACTCCCATGAGCTTGGAGGACTGCATCCATACATCTCTGCAATGACTCAAATCACTTATTAATAAAGTCATCTGGAATGACAAGGAAAGCGTTCTTGCAGGACTCCCAGAGTTCATCAAGATTATTTGGACTCATCTTTAATGCCTCCTTCATCTTACCCCAGACATGCTCAATAATGTTCATGTTTGGTGACTGGGCTGGCCAATCCTGGAGCACCTTGACCTTCTTTGCTTTCAGGAACATTGATGTGGAGGCTGAAGTATGAGAAGGAGCGCTATCGTGCTGAAGAATTTGCCCTCCCCTGTGGTTTGTAATGTAATGGGCAGCACAAATGTCTTGACACCTCAGGCTGTTGATGTTGCCATCCACTCGTCAGATCTCTCACACGCCCCCATACTAAGTGTAATCCCAAACCCTCACTCAACCCTTCACTAAATTTGACTGATTTCTGTGAGAATCTTGGGTCCATGCAGGTTCCAATAGGTCTTCTGCAGTATTTGAGATGATTGGGATGCATTTCAACAGTTGATTTATCAGAAATATCTACCTTCTGACACTTTTTCAAAGGATCAACTAGAAGTCAAGATATTATTTGTTGCTCTTACAAGACGACAAGACTTTTGTCAGGCATTGTATACAGCAGGGCTATTCAATTGGCGGCCCGCGGGCCGAACCTGGCCCCCGAGTCAATTTGTTCCGGCCCTCCAAATTTAGTTCAGTCCAAAAACGGCCGCTATAGTTATGCAATGATGTGTGTCTGTTCTATACAGCATGAGCTGCAGTTAAAGGCTGTGCAGAGCATGAGTCACCTGACATTGAGTGAGTGGCGTGAGCAGCCGAAAACATTTGGATATGTTCGTAGAAAAGGCCTTTTGTACAATGCACTGATATCGTTAATAGCGATGCAATGATTAGCCGATTTCACTATTAACCCCGCTTTCATTCATTAAAGGCTTCTCAACGCCGCATTTCTGTTGCACGGAAAAAAGCTGCTGCAACTAGTTATGCCAATACGCACAACAATACGCACATTGGATTAACTATAGCAGCAAGCCGTTGATATATTGCGTCTATAACAACAGTTCATTTAAATTCTTAGCTAGCTTAAATTAACATTAGACAAACACTATTTTTATTTATTCTTATTTTTATGTATTTATTAATTGTTCTGTTATTTATTTTCATTGTAAAATTATCACTCATGTTTAAATCAAAAACTTTTTCATTTATTTTTAAGTCCAAAGAGCGAAATGGACTATTGTACACATTGTACAATGCAGTGATGTTATGTAGCTTCAAAGTACAACATATTAATGTTTAAATGTAGAAAAAGCCAACGTGGGTGTCTTAAGGAGCAAAAAATACAGCATATGGGCTCTTATATTGCTGTTGTGTCATCACTTATATTGCAAGTCATATCTCTCCGGCCCCTCGTATGGGATGCTCTTCGTGAACTGGCCCCCATGACAAACTAATTGAATAGCCCTGGTATACAGCAATGCCAAGCCAACTAGTTTTCCTGTTGGTCATCGTCTTCTCTACTAAACAAACTGTGTGGTAAGTGGCTCCCGAAAGTCTCATCTATTCCCGTAGCTTCCTCTACGAAATCGTCTTACATCATAAACGTAAGTCACACATAACTTTCATTCGGCCACCGCTGAAAAGTCAGCAATTGGTGTTTATAATTTAAATATTTATGGTACAAAATCACCATTATCTGCTTCATAACACTTGCACTAATCGCCTGCTGGCGTATGGGTTTGACGACTGATTTATGCGATTTCAGAAGCTTCAAAATAAAGGCCACTATCCAGCACCATCCTACAGCATTGAAGAGTCAGGATCAGATTTTAAACTACTCCAACTGTGTTCTTTTAACATAAATAAGGCTTAAGGTGTGTAAATAATGGGTTAACTTTAACATTTGGGGTTAAATATTCCTTTAAGCAGTGCCAGGTATGAATGTTTTCACTGCACACAAGGTCAAAATGTATAAAGTGTCCCTTATGGATGTCACATAATTCATTTTTCATTTTAATATTAGACCTAGGTATATCAGATGACTGGATATTTGGCAGACGTTTGGCAGGGATATCACCCTGGATGACCAGCCATCATTTGAAGCTGAAAAGCAGGCTGTTCTTTCAATCCAAAAGTGATCCTGGCCAAGATCCGGCCATCTCTATAGACAGCTCAATCATCTCTCCCTCACTGAAAGCCAAAGACCTTGGCATGACACTGGAAGAGGATCTGGCACATGTGCTTGGTGCACTCGGTCCGACTTTCTTCCGCTTTTAAGACCCTAGTTATTTATTGAAGGTCCCAGATATTCACTGAAATCAATTTGGAGTTGATGATTTTCCCCTTTCTGTTCATTAGTTTGTCTGGCCTTCTGTGTATTCATCTGTCTACCAGTCTGCCTGTTATTTCATTCTGCCTCTCATTCTGTTTGTTAAGTTGTCTGTCATAAAGTCTGTTGTTCTGTCAGGTGTTCTGTTTTTTTCTGTCTGTTGTTTTGTCTGTCTGACTGGCTTGTTCTGCTTAGATCTGTCATTTGTCTGTTGTTCTGTCTATCTGTCTGTCTGTTCTCCTAATCTGTCTGTTGTTCTGTCTATCTGTCTGTCTGTTCTCTTAATCTGTCTGTTGTTCTGTCTATCTGTCTGTCTGTTCTCTTAATCTGTCTGTTGTTCTGTCCATCTGTCTGTCTGTTCTCTTAATCTGTCTGTTGTTCTGTCTATCTGTCTGTCTGTTCTCTTAATCTGTCTGTTGTTCTGTCCATCTGTCTGTCTGTTCTCTTAATCTGTCTGTTGTTCTGTCTATCTGTCTGTCAGTTGTTCTGTTTTGTTCTGTCTATTGTATGTCTGTTGTTTTGTCTGTCTGACTGGCAATTGTTCTGGCTCTCTGTTGTTCTGTTTAGATCATACCTGCCAACACTCCCGTTTTTTCCGGGAGTCTCCCGTATTTCAGACCCGTCTCCTGTATTGTTCTGTCT
>LR812543.1:9575442-9691212 GCA_903798195.1 Danio kyathit
ATAGATTAAAATTAAGTGTGTTGTTTTTTTTTAAATATTGGTTTATTTGGAACAAAATGCAACATCATTTTGCAGGCTAATTTACTGAAAGGTCAACATTGATAGGTTTTCTGTTGAGCTTTTTTAGGAAGTTTGTTATGCTGCGTGTGGCCTGAAATGAGGTCTAAAATGTTTAGAAAGTTTTTTAATCAAATGCATTCAAATTTAAGCAGGATTTATTTATTTATTTTCAAGTAAATCGTTTATTTTTAAGTATTTATTCGAAATAAATGCACATTTATTGATAATAAAACATTAAATGCATTTTTTTAAATTCCTTTAGAAAAATATTAAGGTTTATATTAAACATTTTAATAGCATATATTACATTGATATACATTTACTAGTAATAATTAACATTTATATATTTATTTCTATTAGAATATTATTAATGTTTAATAAGCAAATACACATTTTAATATTTTAGTCATAACTTTATTCATGTAAAGTATTAAATAAGTGCTTAGTTTTAAGTACACCTGTTTTTATATAGTTATTTAATTTATAAATACAACATTTAATGGAAAATGTACAGCTGAAGTCAGAATTATTAGCCCCCTTTTGAATTTTTTCTTTTCTTTTTTAAATATTTCTCAAATGATGTTTAACAGAGCAAGGAAATTTTCACAGTATGTCTGATAATATTTTTTCTTCTGGAGAAAGTCTTATTTGTTTTATTTCGACTAGAATAAAAGCAGTTTTTAATTTTTAAAAAACCATTTTAAGGTCAAAATTATTAGCCCCTTTAAGCTCTATTTTTATTTGTAACAATTTTTATTGTTAAAAATAATCAATAAAAATTGTTCTACAGAACAAACCATCGTAATACAATAACTTGCCTAATTACCCTAACTTGCCTAGTTAACCTAATTAACCAGATTAACTCAGTTAAGCCTTTAAATATCACTTTAAGCTGTATAGAAATGTCTTGAAAAAGATCTAGTCAAATATTGTTATTATTTATATTATTTAAAGAGAATTATTCTCTTCATCAAGGCAACATTTATTAAATGTCAAAAAAAAATTATAAATTGTTAAATACCTATTTATTAAATATTTATTTACTACTTATTGTATGTAGTTTCAAATGAAAAGATGACTCCAGTCATTATTGCTTTTATTACTTAATTATTATTATTATTATTATTATTATTATTATTATTATTATTAGAGTGATTTCTGAAGGATCATATGACTAAAGACTGGAGTAATTAAGCTGAAAATTCATCATTAAAATCACTGGAATAAATAATTAAATGACATTATGAACTACTTTTGAATGGTTATTTTCACAATAACATTTTACAATTTTTACTGTATTTTTGATTAAATAAATGCAGCTTTGGGAAATTATTTAAAAAAGAAAAAAAATCAAAGGGAGGCTAATAATTCTGACTGTGTGTGTGTGTGTGTGTGTGTGTGTGTGTGTGTGTGTGTGTGTGTGTGTGTGTGTGTGTGTGTGTGTGTGTGTGTGTGTGTGTGTGTGTGTGTGTGTGTGTGTGTGTGTGTGGTGTAGAAAAAAATAAGTTTATTTTGTTTATTTATTATTTGTTCACTTTTTAGTTATTTAAAATTAGTTTAATTTAATTTGCTTATTTAAACAATTCTGTTTTATTTAAAAACATATACGTACTGTATATATCCTCTATATATGCAAGCAGGCATAGAAACTGCCTTGTCAGAACACTTATCCCTTATAAACAAAAAGTACACAGCAGCATTCATTTTTTAAAATCTGATTACAAGACACTTTTGCGCAATGGCATCGGATCTAAAAATGGTGAAGATTGATGACTGCGATGCCGGAAAAGAGGCAAGAACATTCGCTGGAAATGAACTCCTTCTCCCGCCTGAGTTCTCAGCAAGTCCCACATCTGCTGTCCGGCAGAGTGAGTTATTTAGCCATCGCACGACCATCGGGGCTTCAAAGAAAATGATATCGCTCTGTTATAAACCAGCCATCTTCAGAGGGGTTAAAACCTTCACATCAATTCTCCGGCGTGTTCCCAAACAGGCACATACACACGCTTTTCACAGCCGGCCCGCTTCCTCCAGGGAGCTGCGTTTCAGGAGATTCTCTGAGGTCAGGCGAGATCCACGCAACACTCTCTCTCACTCCGCGATACGCCAGCAAATGCTAAATTAGGACACAGAAAGCCTTCATTCCAATAAAGCCTCGGTCTCCTGAGTCAACGGACAAAAAGATCAGGGTTTGCTGGAGGAGGTGGTAAATTATTCATGGCTTTATACGATTTGCTGCGAGCAATTCTCTCTCTTTCTCCCTCTCTCTCTTTCTCTGTGGCTCTTCTCTAGTCATTCTCTGCTTTTTTTTGCTTCTCTAGAAACTTTCCCTTCCTCCTGCCAGTCAGAAACGTCCAGTTAGATACAGATGTGTGGTTGACAGGACTCGAATATTGAATTTGAATGTTAGGACCAATCGGAAGAACAGATACTGTAGGAAGACATTTGTCAAGATAAAATTTTTTGTCGGAAACTATTGGTGTTATTGCGTAACATTGATGCTTCTGAAAAGTTTCACGCATATGTCGGTGCAGGTAGCCTAGTGGGAAGTGTGCCGATGTATTGTGTAGTGTGCTTTGGGCGTCTTGAGTTTGAATCCTGAATTGTGGACTTTTCCAAATCCCATGCATCACCCCCCCACCCCTCCTCCTCCTCTCTCTCTCTCTCTCTGTTTTATCCCTGGCAATGTATACTGCCTTATCATAATAAAAGCAACAAAAAAAAGTATAAATAAATAAAGTGTTTCACAAAAAATCAGTTCACACAGATCTGCAAAATTGACTAAAAGAGCTGTAATATGCATTCCTAGAATTTTTAGACCCCCAAAAATGCAATAATGTAAATTAATGGCAAAGTGCATGAAAATTTTTTGCTGTAATATGCATTCCAGGGCAATAGATGGTGATGTCGCTTTGTAAAGAAGCACTATGCATCAGTTCACTCACAGTTTTGTAGTCCATCATTGTTGTTTTGTTTATGCATATAGACTAAACACGTAATTTCTAACATTTGCATTTTTTATTTCCAAAAACTTTTAGACCCCAAAAACACAGTTATGTAAACTGACGGCAAAGCGCACAAATATTTTTTGCATATAGACTAAACACGTAATTCCAAAAATGAGCATTTTTGATGTTTTGATTTTTAATTGTTTTATTTTCAAAAACGTTCATTTTCAGGACCCCAAAATTTAGTTATGTAAATTAGTGGCAAAGCACAGTAAAATGTTGTGCTGTGGTATGCATGCCAGGCCACTAGATGGCGATGTCAGACCCCTGAAAACACAGTTATATAAATTAACTGCAAAGCACTTGAAGATTTTTGGCTGTAATATGCGTTACAGGCCAGTAGATGGCGATGTCACTTTGTAAAGAAGCACTATGCTTCTGCGCACTTACAGTCCTGTAGTCCATCATTGTTGTTTTGTTAATGCATATAGACTAAACACGTACTTTCTAACATTTGCATTTTTTTTTATCAATAATTGTTTTATTTCCAAAAACTAGAATTTTAGACCCCAAAAACACAGTTATGTAAACTGACGGCAAAGCGCACAAATATTTTTTGCATATAGACTAAACACGTAATTCCAAAAATGAGCATTTTTGATGTTTTGATTTTTAATTGTTTTATTTTCAAAAACGTTAATTTTCAGGACCGCAAAATGTAGTCATGTAAATTAATGGCAAAGCACAGTAAAATTTTGGGCTGTGGTATGCATGCCAGGCCAATAGATGGCGATTTCAGACCCCTGAAAACACAGTTATATAAATTAACTGCAAAGCACTTGAAGATTTTTGGCTGTAATATGCGTTCCAGGCCAGTAGATGGCGATGTCACTTTGTAAAGAAGCACTATGCTTCTGCGCACTTACAGTCCTGTAGTCCATCATTGTTGTTTTGTTAATGCTTATAGACTAAACACGTACTTTCTAACATTTGCATTTTTTTTTATCAATAATTGTTTTATTTCCAAAAACTAGAATTTTAGACCCCCAAAAACACAGTTATGTAAATTAACAGCAAAGTGCGCAAATATTTTTTGCTGTAATATGCGCTCCAGGCCAGTAGATGGCGGTCACTTTGTAAAGAAGCTCTATGCATCTGTGCACTTAAACTCCTGTTGTCCATGATTGTTGTTTTATTTATTAACTGCATATAGACTAAATTCGTAATTCCGAAAATAAGCGTTTTTGAGATGATAATTGTTTTATTTTAAAAAACGTTCATTTTCAGGACCCCAAAATGCAGTTATGTAAATGAACAGCAAAGCGCATGAAGATTTTTTGCTGTAATATGCATTCCAGGCCAGTATATGGCGATGTCGCTTTGTAAAGAAGCACTATGCATCTGTGCACTCACAGTCCTGTAGTTCATCATTGTTGTTTTGTTTATTATGCATATAGACTAAATGCGTAATTTCTAAAATTAGCTTTTTTTTAGTCGATAATAATGTATTTCCAAAAACTAGAATTTTCAGACCCCCAAACGCAGTTATGTAAATTAACGGCAAAGCACATGAAGATTTTTTGCTGTAATTTGCATTCCAGGCCAGTAGATGGCAGTCAGTTTGTAAAGAAACACAATGCATCTGTGCACTTACAGTCCAGTAGTCTGTCATTGTTTTTTTTTTATGCATATAGACTAAATACCCTAAAGACCCCAAAAGCGCAGTTATGTAAATAAACGCCAAAGCACAGTAAAATTTTGGGCTGTGGTATGCATGCCAGGCCAGTAGATGGCGATGTCAGACCCCTGAAAACACAGTTATATAAATTAACTGCAAAGCACTTGAAGATTTTTTGCTGTAATATGCGTTCCAGGCCAGTAGATAACGATGTCACATTGTAAAGAAGCACTATGTATCTGTGCACTTACAGTCCTGTAGTCCATCATTGTTGTTTTGGTTATTATGCATATAGACTAAACACGCATTTTTTAAAATTAGCGTTTTAAGGCTGTAATTGTTTCATTTTCAAAAATGCTTTTATTCAGGACACTAAAACACAGTTATGTTACTGAACAGCAAAGAGTATGAAGAGTTTTTGCTGTAATATGAATTCCAGGCCAGTAGATGTCACTTTGTAAAGAAGCATTACGATTTTGCACACTTACGCTTACGTCATTGTTGTTTTGGTTATTGTGCAAATAGACTAAACATGTAATTCCTAAAATTGCAATTTTTGAGAGAATAATTGTTTTATTTCCAAAAACTCCAAAAAATGCAGTTATGTAAATTAACGGTCTATCTTTTTTTTATCATTAAGTACTCGCGCATGCATACACATAAAACACATAATTCCTAAAATTTGCCATTTTTAAGATGATAATTGATCAGTTTACAAAAACTAGAATATTCAGCTCTCCAAAAACGCAGTTATGTAAATTAACGGCAAAGCGCATGAAGAGTTTTTGCTGTAAATTGCATTCCAGGCCAGTAGGTGGCGATGTCAGTTTGTAAAGAAACACAGAATTTGCACAGTTCATCTTTGTTGTTTTGGTTATGATGCATATAGACTAAACAGCTAATGTCTAAAATTGACACTTTTGAGAGAATAATTGTTTTATTTTCAAAATCTAGATCATTCAGGCCCCCAAAAAACGCAGTTATGTAAATGAACGACAAAGCGCATGAAGTGTTTTTTGTTTGAAAAACGATATGTTGTGTGCTGTAGCTCCGCCCCTGCAAAAATCTCATTGGACTAAAATCCTGACTATATTAAACACCAAATATGTTTTGATTGACTGTTGCAATTTCAGTTTGGCAAGGAATTTAAAAACACATTTTTTTTTCTTGCCGTTCTGTCTCTTGCTTCTCTAGAAATTTCCCCCCATCTGCCGATCAGGATGTCCAGCTTTCCTTCATGCAGCTGACTGGATCTCAACATTCGATTGCACCAGAAGAATACAGATAAAGACATTCAAGGTAAAAAAAACAAAAAAAACCCCAACATAATAATAATAATAAGAAGAAGAAGAAGATAAAAACTATGGGTTCATTACATAATGTAATAGAAAATGGAAAAAGTTAGCAATTTTAAACAGTTTTGTTTAAACAGTAACATTAAAAAAGTTACTGGCGAGTTACTGATGTGCATCAATGTTATATGTTTGAGTCTCATGCGTCAATACAAAACACTATTGCTGCTTCAGGATATTTCAGACATATGGACACATTGGATAATTAAGTGGAGCAAAGCCACACCACATGCAACTTGATCTCCCATTGTTAAAGGAATTTGATAAAAAGTGTTCAACATTTTCATGCTAGAAAGCATGTTTTATGCGGGAATGTAACTGATATGATATGCTGCAACGGCCCCTTTAAATACGAGATCAATGTAGCGACCTTTGACGCTCTCACCGCCTTCGGTGTGAACGCACAGTAACAGCTGAGAGGAGAGGAAACGTCACTCCAGTGGGTCAAACGGGCCACAGTGAGAGAGAGAGAAATGGAGTTTACTTTCATTTTCTCGAACAGGGAAATAGGGCCTTCTGCTGTAACATCCAACGCAATCTCACAGCAAATTCGTAACTTTTTGATTTAGTGGCTAATTCGTATGAATTCGTACAATCTAATTCGTACAAATTAGTACGATTTGCTCATCACCCAATGACGGTTGGGGTTAGTAGTGGGGTTAGGTGCCACGCCTCCTTTTTAAAATCGTACATTTTCGTACGATTGAACTCGTACGAATTCGTACGAATTAGTCACTAAACTGACAAAACGTAAAATACTTACGTTTCCTCATGAGATCAGGCTGTAACATCAGTGTCAGTGAAAGACTGTCCAGCAAACACACACAGTGTATTGTGCACAGTTTCTGCGCTTTATTTACGTGCGCTCACCTTCCTCGCCATATTGTGCTACCACCACATAGCACATATGAGATAAATGACGTCAGTATGCAATAACCGGTTAGGATCTATTACTGAACCGATACCGAATTGCATCGCGGTGCACCGAAGAAACAATTAATTTTGACACCCCTAAAAATATGGCTGCAATTGCATTACAGTGATGTGATAAAAACTCAAACGTTTTGTCAAAACTGTTTTAAAATGTCCCCCAATCTGTAAAATGGTCTACTAAAATGGTTAAATGAATAAACAAATGCATAAATAATCTTTAAATAAATAAATATGGAATAAATTGTGACACTGCAGTACATTTTTATTCTTTCATCTGTTGTAGAAAAGAATTGAAATAACCTCTGACATAAATACAAAGTTTAAGAGAGTTGCGTTTATTTGAATTATGACTATTTTGTAATATAATTAATTACACTTTTGATTGATTTAATGCATCAGCTCTGTAAATTCATTCATTCATTTTCTTTTTGGCTTAGTCTCTTTATTAATCTCGGGTCGCCACAGTGGAATGAGCCATAAACTTATCCAGCATATGTTTTACACAGCGGATGCACTTCCAGCTGCAACCCATCACTGGGAAACATCCATACACACTCATTCAAACACATACACTACAGACAAGTTAGCCTACCCAATTCACCTGTACCGCATGTCTTTGGACTTGTGGGGGAAACCGGAGCACCCGGAGGAAACCCACACAAACTCGGGGAGAACATGCAAACTCCACACGGAAATGCCAACTTACCCAGCCGGGGCTCGAACCAGCGACCTTCTTGCAGTGAGGCAATTGTGCTACCCACTGCACCACCATGCTGCCCAACTCTGTAAATGTATTGAGATATTATCAGAACTATTATCAAAATTTTTCAATTTAGTGCACACTTATAACACTTCGATTTAGTGTGTGAAAACTGCGTACGGAGTTGTGAATGTAGGACTGGTCAGTAATGTTTTTAAAATGGAGCTTAGCGAGGGGTCAATTTACATAAAAGGTCAATCCAGTTCAATCCGTGATCAGCTTCAGCCCAAGACAAAGAACGGAGCAAAACAAACAACAGCCTTTGTTGGCTGTGCCGAACGCGGATATCTGAAGATTCTCCTGGAGGCTTTTATCTCCAGTGCAGAAACTTTCTAAAGTCACACTGATCCTGGGCTTTGATCCGGAGCTTTCTGTTCTACAGTATCCTCTTCCTCTCTCTTCTTCTCCACAATCCTGTCTCTGTTTCTTTCTCTTTTTTCCCTCTCATTCTGTGGTTTCTTTTTACTCCACAGCATCATAGACACTGTCCCTCATTTTTGCTCGATCAGGCTTGTGCTGTCGATATTGCACAGGAACATTAAGGATCCATCACTGTCATTTACGTCAAAATGTAATGCAATTTGTCTTGTTTTCGTCCATAAAGACATCTAGGAAACATAAATTTGCCAGAGAATGAAAATAGTTTTTTCTTCAGGACAGATGTGTGAAATTGATCAAATGTAAAAGATGTTTGGGATTTTTAATAATAATAATAATAATAATAATAATAATAATAATAATAATAATAGTAATAATAATAAAAGCTAAATAATAATACTAATTAAAAATAATAATAATAATAATAATAATGATGATAATACTACTACTACTACTAATAATAATAATATTAATAATAATAATACTACTACTACTACTACTACTACTAATAATAATAATAATAATAATAATAATAATAATACTACTACTACTACTACTACTACTACTACTACTACTAATAATAATAATAATAATAATAATAATAATAATACTAATAATAATACTAATACTACTACTACTACTACTACTACTAATAATAATAATAATACTACTACTACTACTACTACTACTACTACTACTACTACTACTAATAATAATAATAATAATAATAATAATAATAATACTAATAATAATAATAATAATAATAATATTAATAATAATACTAATCTTACTACTACTACTACTACTACTACTACTACTAATAATAATAATAAGAATAATAATACTACTACTACTACTACTACTACTACTAATAATAATAATAATAATAATAATAATAATAATAATGATAATACTACTACTACTACTACTACTAATAATAATAATAATAATAATAATAATAATAATAATAATAATGATAATACTACTACTAATACTACTACTAATAATAATATTAATACTACTACTACTACTACTACTACTACTACTACTACTAATAATAATAATAATAATAATAACAATTCTAATAATACTACTTCTACTACTACTACTACTACTACTACTACTAATAATAATAATAATAATAACAATACTAATAATACTACTTCTACTACTACTAATAATTATAATGATAATACTACTACTACTACTAATAATAATAATAATACTAATACTACTACTAATAATAATAATAATGATAACATTACTACTACTAATAATAATAATACTAATACTAATATTGATGATAATAATAATAATAATAATAATAATAATAATAATGGTAGTAATAATAATAATAATAATACTAATAATACTTCTACTACTATTACTACTACTACTACTACTAATAATAATAATAATAATAATAATAATAATAATAATGGTAGTAATAATAATAATAATAATAATAATACTACTACTAATAATAATAATAATAATAATAATAATAATAATAATGGTAGTAATAATAATAATAATAATAATACTTCTACTACTACTACTACTACTACTACTACTACTACTACTACTAATAATAATAATAATAATAATGGTAGTAATAATAATAATAATAATACTTCTACTACTACTACTACTACTAATAATAATAATAATAATAATAATAATAATAATAATAATAATAATAATAATAATGGTAGTAATAATAATAATAATAATACTTCTACTACTACTACTACTACTACTAATAATAATAATAATAATAATAATAATAATAATAATGGTAGTAATAATAATAATAATACTTCTACTACTACTACTACTACTACTAATAATAATAATAATAATGGTAGTAATAATAATAATAATACTTCTACTACTACTACTACTACTAATAATAATAATAATAATAATGATTCCTTACATTTTATGTAGCGCTTTTCTGGACACTTAAATGAGACAGAGTGATGAAGCCAGTTATGATATTGGGATGGTTAGGAGGCCATGATGGACAGAGGCCAGTGGGCGAATTTGGCCAGGACGCCGGGATTAAACCCCATTTTTTTTTTTAACGACCACAGAGAGTCAGGACCTTGGTTAAACGTTTCATCCGAAAGACAGCATTCGCTGAGCAGTATAGAGTCCCCATCAATATACAGGGGCGTTAGGACCCACACAGAGCGTAGGTTGAGCACCCCCTTCTGGTCTCACTAACACCACTTACGGCAGCAACAAAGTTTTACCATGTGGTCTCCCATCCAGGTACTGACCGAGTACAGCCCTGCTTGGCTTCAGTGGGCGACCATGTGAGAGTTGCTGAGAGCTAGCTACTGGCTAATTTTCACATTTTTAGCACTCAAATTGACTCTTTAATGTGATGTTTTAATGAAAACTGAAAATAGCAAAGGGCCTAAGACAGATCCTTGCAGCATGCCAGACAGTAAAAATAAAGTTGATATTAATGTTAAAATGAATAGTTCTCATTTTAAATTAACCTAATGGTAATATTACGACCTAAAACCATCTCGATGATTGTCCCAGAATACCACTGTAATTTGGTTAGTGATCTAAGTATCTCTGAACTATAGTTTCGAACCCAGTGTAAAAGTTTCTCTTGAGTTAAGCATAAATCAGACCAATTCTACTGGCAAAATGATACTGTACGTTCATCGTCTTTAAAATCAGATGAGGTTATGTGAAACAATAGAATAAACATTTTGTAATCATTACTTTCATTCATTCATTTTCTTGTCGGCTTTGTCCCTTGCGGGGTCGCCACAGCGGAATGAACCGCCAACTTATCCAGCACGATTTTACGCAGCGGATGCCCTTCCAGCCGCAACCCATCTCTGGGAACTTCCACACACACATTCACTCTCATACACTATGGACAATTTAGCTTACCCAATTCACCTGTACTGCATGTCTTTGGACTGTGGGGGAAACCGGAGCACCCGGAGGAAACCCACGCGAACCCAGGGAGAACATGCAAACTCCACACAGAAACGCCAACTGACCCAGCCCAGCCAAGGTTCGAACCTGCGACTCAGCGACGTTCTTGCTGTGAGGCAACAGCACTACCTACTGCGCCACTGGGTTGCCCGTAATCATTACTTTTACTTCTTTAATTAAATATCTCATAGAATTTATTGAAAGTAGCAGCGGGCCTACAACAAAATGATAACAATCAGACAAATTATTATTAAGATAAAGCATCTCAATGCTTCAACTGATGTAGGCTTGTACAAGATTTAGAGCTTTATCATAGACTATAGTGTCAAATGCAGTGTTAAGGTTCATTCAAAGTAAAAGCAAGACACAGTCTTGTGCTGAAGTAAAACATAAGTTGTAATTTTATTTAGTTATGGGTTTGAGCAGGGACGTGCAGAGACCTTTTAAGGGGCAGGGGCTCAAATTGAAAAAAAGGGCACTTTTTATTAAATAATAGTAATAATTGTACTTTAATAAATAAAATATTTTATAATGAGATTATTAAGGAGATTTCACCCTAAATTCACCATATACTCACCCTTAAAAGGATAGTTAATTCAAAACTGAAAATTCTGTCACCATTTACTCACCTTTTACTTGTTCCAAACCCATTTGACTTTTTTCTTCTTCTGTTGAACACACAAAGTAATATTTTGAAGAAAGCAGGAAACCTGTAACCGTTGACTTTCATGGTATATGTTTTTCCTACTCTGGAAGTCAATGATTTCAAGTTTATAGCTTTCTTTAAAGCATCTTTTTTAAATCTTTTATTCGTTGGTGTTCAACAAAATAAAGAAACAAATAAATGGAACCACTTGAGGGCGAGTACATTTAATTTATTGGGTGAACTATCCCTTTTCAATCTTTTATTTTTGTTTGAGTTTTTTTTTCTGTTGAATAAAATAAAATATTTTGAAGAATGTAGGACACACTGATATAGCCACTGACTTCCATAGCTAGCCTATATGTACATGTTTTATAGCTTTAATTGACATTACATATTCTGTGTGACTGCAAAAACAAGAGGGCAATATTTTCCCTATCCAGCTGTCGTTTCTCCATTGCATTAGCCTGTATACCTATGATATTGCCCTGGCTAAACTTTAGCTAACTTATTACATGGTTGTTAATCAGGAGGATGTTAGCAAGGCAAAATAGCCTATTTGCTTTTGAACTTTTGGATAAATAGCTCACGTTAAACTTTGAGCCTCAGGGAGTCTTTTGTTAACCGTTACTCACCTCCACACAATGATGAATGACGGATGAATTTACATCGGCGGTTCTGTCGATCATATCGCGCTGCCGTAACAGAGGTCAGCTAGTAATGTATGTTTTACACACACTTCGTCTGCAGTGTGTGTATGGGTCAGACTGTAAAGCTATGGCCCAGATGCAGTCCGTGTGCAATGCGGATGCAGGAGTTGGCATAGGCGCTGATAGACGTTACTCCACTGTTAACACCTCACTTTTGAGGACAGAGTAACAATGTAAATAGAGTCTTTGTTAGAGCATTCGCCTCGCATGTGGCTTTTCTTTCCAAATCGTCGGTTCAAGGCTCGCTTGGAGCGGATAGACTAAAACCAAGATATACTTTAAAATTTCGTTTTATTTATTGTTTGACAGGGAAAGCGGTCATTTAATAGAACACGCATTAACATACATATATTATATTATTAGTAGTATTTAAAAAATAATTATTATCCCCAGGAAAAAAGGGCACTTTCTCTACAGGAGAAAAAAAGGTAGGGGCTCAAGCACCCAAAGCCCCCACCTCTGCACGTGCCTGGGTTTGAGTACAATGTTTTTTTTTGTTTTTGTTTTTTTTTTTTTTGTTTTTTTTTTACATAATAAAGGTCAATAATTACAATTTCTTCAAACATTTCTAATATAAATATTGTAATTTAGAGCCTTTTATTTCAGACACAGACAATTTGTCAGAATAACAAATAATTTGTTTTCATTTGTTATGATCGAACATAAGGGCTATTTACCCATACTGATTTCTTTGGAAGTTTAAACATTGATATTGAACTGTTTAAAAATAATTATAAGCATAGCACTTATTTGTATAATTATTTATTTGGAAGAAATATTGTAAATTACAACATTTTAATTTGATATTTGGAAGAAATATCAGTTTTTAATATGAAATTTGGAAGAAATGTCATTTTTAATTTTATATTTGGAAGAAATGTAGTAATTGACAACATTTTTAATATGTAATTTGGGAGAAATGTCATTTTTAATTTGATATTTAGAAGAATCGCCATTTTTAATTTGATATTTAGAAGAAATTTAATTTTTAATATGAAATTTGGAAGAAATGTTGTAAATGACAATTTTAATATGACATTTGAAGAAATGTCATAAATGACGACATTTTTAATATGAAATTTGGAGGAAACGTCGTAAATGACAACATTTTGTTATTTGATTTTTGGAAGAAATGTAATTTTTAATATGATATTTGGAAGAAATGTCATAAATGACAACATTTTAATATGAAATTTGGAAGAAATGTAATTTTTTATTAGATATTTGGAAGAAATGTCATTTTTAATTTGATATTTGGAAGAAATGTTGTAAATGACAATTTTAATATGACATTTGAAGAAATGTCATAAATGACGACATTTTTAATATGAAATTTGGAGGAAACGTCGTAAATGACAACATTTTGTTATTTGATTTTTGGAAGAAATGTCATTTTTAATATGAAATTTGGAAGAAATGTCATAAATGACAACATTTTTAAAATGAAATTTGGAAGAAATGTCATTTGTTTATTAGCTATTTGGAAGAAATTTCATTTTTAATTTAAAATTTGGAAGAAATGTCATAAATTACAGCATTTCTATTTGATATTTAGAAGAAGAGTCATCAGTGGTTTACATATTAAAACAAAAACAATGTTTTACTTCAAACACACAACTATAAATCATTAAATGCATCATCATCTTGAATTTACAACTTCTAAGAACAATCTAAGAACACACAGAAAACAAATGATATAGTACATCTCCCAAATGGTGACTAAGAAACAAAACGTTGAAACGTTGGAAAACCCAAAATAGCACGCCTAAAAATCTCATAGTGCATTGCAGGAGAAACAATTGAGATATTCCACAGATCTCATTTGTAATTTCCTTCCCCGTGGGACAGTTTGTTCCATCAGAAAACAGCTACTGTGATGCCAATGAAGAGAACAAATGTGATTGGTGCATCTTTTTTCTCTCTGTTTCCAACACTCGGCTTTCTCGCTCTACCTTTAGCTCTCTCTCTCTTTCTCTCTCTCTCTCTCTCTCTCTCTCTCTCTCTCTCTCTCTCTCTCTCTCTCTTCCTCTCTCCGCTGGCTGACTGTAGGTACGCCCTCTGCTCGAGTGTGTGTGCGCGTGAGTGTGTGTCGGTGTGGTCAGACTCTGCTTGTGTGTTCACGCGTGTTGGAAGCAGGTGGATCACGGATGCGTCTTCCTTCAAGGTTGTGTTTTGCCAGTCCCGGACCGCATCAGCATTCTGGATATAATTGGATACGGATGCACATTGACACATCGGACAGGCGTTAAACAATCTGGTAAGAGGTGTTTTTATTACTCGAGAAGCTACACACACACACACACACACACACACAGTTTGGCAGTAAAATGAAGCATTCTGATTTTCCCCGAAACGCGCGTTTGCTGGAGAAATCCGTTAATATTTCAGACATCAAAAGCGACTATATTTAGCTTGCCAGCCGGTTTCTTTGCATCTTGTGTTTTGTGCAGGACAGGCGGATCATTTAAAGAGCAGGAAGGGAGGGGTTTTGGGTGCACAAACTGGCAACGGAGAAAGAGAGAGAGAAAGACAGGTAGAGAAGCCTCTAAAGGACTGTAATGAACATCAATATTTATTAGATTCGGCCACTTCAGCTTTAATTTCTCTCAGTGCGCTCGGGAAACTAATAAAGGAGAGATGTGATTAGGCGTCATGGTAGAAGAGCAGCTTCCACTTTCTCTTCCCCTCCAGTTATGAAGCTGAAATAAAGGTCCAGGGGGGATTTTAGACACATTCGTGTCTGACTGAGATGATGTTTAGGTTGCCTTCGTTGGGGTTTTATTTGTCGTTTATGACACGGATAAGCTTGAAACATGGCATACAGTGTTTTAGATGAGGATCTACTGACCACACGTCATGAGGAATATCATCTTCCCGATGAACAACGATTGATTTCTGTGCCCGATGTCATGTGATTGCTATCAGTGGATTTGTATTCGTTTGTTGTTTTCTTGTATAATTGTTTGCCAATATGTTAATGTCCTTTAATCAAGATGGATTTAAGAAAAATGTTGATGGGGGTGGCATGGTGGTTAGCACTGTTGCCTCACTGCAAGAAGGTTGCTGGTTCAAGTCCCGGCTGGGCCAGTTGGCATTTCTGTGTGGAGTTTGCATGTTCTCCCCGTGTTGGCGTGGGTTTCCTCCGGGTGCTCCGGTTTTCTCCACAGTCCAAACACATGCACTACAGTATAAGTGAATTGAATAAACTAAATTGACCGTAGTATATGTGTGTCTGTGTGTGTGTGTGAATGAGTGTGTATGGGTGTTTCCCAGTACTGGGTTATGGCTGGAAGGGCATCCGCTGTGTAAAACATATGCTGGAATAGTTGGCAGTTCATTCCGCTGTGATGACTTCTGAAATAGAGAGTAAGCCGAAGGAAAATGAATGAATGAATGAGTGAATAAAATTTTGATGGCAATTATATTTTGATATATATATATATTAAGGATATATATTCAGAATCAGATATCAGATATATATATATAACTGTGTTTTATTGTTTAGTATTATTTTTTATTATTTTAATAAATTTATTAAACTATTTGTTATAAAATTGATATATTATTACATAAAAATTTAAATATAAATGCATTATAAATGGTAGTTTAATTTTTTTATTGTTAGAAATCAGTGTGAAAACGAATTCAGTTCGAATCAGTTCGAAAGTTTGAATTTTTAAATATAAACAATAATAATTTATATATATATATATATATATATATATATATATATATATATATATATATATATATATATATATATATATATATATATATATATATATATATAAACTTGAGTTATAAACTTGCAATTCTGCAGGAAGAAGTAGATATTATTATATACACTTAAAGAAAAAGGTATGATTTTTAAATTAAAAACAAAAAGAGTAAAAATAAAAATATAAACTCAAAATTGCTAAATAAACATTTTTAGTTTTGAGAAAAATTCAATTTAAAGGAAGAAAATTAGAATTTTAAAATATAAAATGTATGATATTAATTCTGAAAAAAGTTATTTTTAAGATATAAACATCTAATTAAAAAAATAAACTGTTGCAGTTTAAAGAAAATAAATCTGATTTTTGAGAAACAAAATCGCTACAGGTAAGACCAGACAGAATTTAGAAATTAACTTAACATCCTTAGAAAATGTCAAAATTGTTAAATAAAAAATATGAGATAACAAAGAATTGGTGATAAAAATGCTGAATTTATCATTTTAAATGCAGCGGGGAAAATAAGTGTTAAACATATTGTTTTTTTCCTGCACTGTAAAACCCAACAGTCCACTTTATCAAATGAAATGAGTGTAGTTTTCTCAAAATTTACTGAAAGTTAATACTACTCATTTGAAAAGAGTTTTGAACTCAGAGTTGAAGGTAATGAGTTAATTAAATACTTCAACTCAAATGGAGTAAGTTCACAGTACTCCTATAGATTAGGTTTTTAACTCAAATGGTTTGTAGCAATCGGTTTCCTCAAACAGTTTGAGTTGCCTTAACTTATTGGGTTTTACAGTACTCAGTCGTTTGAGTGTTTGAGTTCTTTTCATTTATTGGGTTTTACTTTGCCCAAATTGCTTCGTTTACTCAAATGGATTAAGTTCATAGTACTCATTAGGATTAGTTTTTGAACTTAAATGTTGTTTATAATAATATATATTGTATTTTGTATAATAATTATGTAATTTGTTGCAATCGGTTTCCTCAAATGGTTTGAGTTACCTTAACTTATTGGGTTTTAAAGTGTGGGATTAGTATTTCTAAAGGAGCTGTTGACATGGAATTGGACCAGATTTTGGTAAAAACCCAAACAATATAAACATAAAAACAAAATAAAAGTCTGAAAACTGAATTTGTTATGTGTAATAACAATAGAATGACACAAGGAGAAAATTCTGAACTACTGAGATGTATTTAATACTTTATATTAAAGGCTTTTTTTGGTGACGGCAGCTTAAAGACGCCTCTCATATGGGGATTGAAGTCACATGCATTGCTCAGGTGCTACTTGATGGTTCTATGGGTCTCGTCTATCAAATCTAAGCTTTTATTTGTATTTTATATTCAAGTCAGGTGATTGGCTGGGCCATTCTACAGCTTGATTTTCTTTCTCTGAAAGCATTTGAGAGTCTCATTGGCTGTGTTTTAGCTCATTGTCTTGCTGAAATGTTCATCTTCATCATCCTGATAATGTAAATGTTGGACTGAAGCAGCTAATATTCATTTACAATGAAAAAAGGGCTGCTCTCTGGGCTTTCCATGCCTTTCTACACCTTCCTTTCTTCATGTGTTCAATACCATTTCCCTGTGTCATTTTATATTATTACACATAACTTCATTTGTAAACTAATTAGATCTGTTTTCTTTGCATATATGGATTTATTTGGTTTGCTGTGGACATCCGGTGAAAATTTGAAAAAAGTCCACGGCACCTTTATAAATATGTGTTCTGAGAAAAATGGTGACATTATATAGTGGAGATATAAAGTAGAATAAATTGGATTAGAGATAGAAACTAAAACCTGCAAGTCATCTAAAAAGTGTTGAGTTTTGCGATATAAACACAACATAATTTACAACTAACAACGTTTTTTTGTGTGTGTGTGTGTGTGTGTGTGTGTGTGTGTGTTTGCCATTCATTTATGTCACAATGTTTTGGGGGGCATTAAAACAAAAAAACAAAACAAAAAGGACACAAGATGCAAAATACAGCATTTTTACTAGGGGTGAAACGGATCACCGTTGATCCGTGATCCATACGGATCACAACTCACGGTTCGGAACGCACGTGACCCGCGGATTAATAATTTATTTTGAATTTATCGGTTAATCCAACATTTATAACCAGTGCAGAGAGATCGCCTCCCGCGTCGTTCAAATCACGTACATGCCAGGCTTCCCTGTATCCGGATCCGGCACCTCATTTTACCCATCCCCCTCCTCAACCGCTCTCCTACCCGTCCGCTGTTTACTTTCACTTTCTTCCGCGACTCCCCAACCCTCGTCACTTTCGTCCGCGACACCTCCGCAACGCTCACTTTATCTGCGACAGTCCTCCGCCATCCACCCCCCCCAAAAAAATCACCGTTTAATGAAACATGACGCTGGTGAATTTTTGACGCTGGTAAAAGCAATTACATTGTGTAACCAACAGATGGCGACAAACAACCATCAAAATTATGTCACCGAATAGGTTTTCAAAAATAATACACCTACAGTATAATAAAACATGAAGTTTTTTGTGTGAATTGTTGAATCAACAAGATGTTAGATTTATATATTTAGCATTATCAGCAACAGTAGCAAAGATCATATTTCATATTGAATACTTTTCTTTTTTCAGCTGGTTCTTTCTTGATTTTTATTTTTATTAACATTACAGATTCTAAGTTCTGTTTGTTAAAAGCAATGGTTTTTGCAGGAACATTTTTATATAAATGAAAAGCAAATGACATGTGTCTCCTCACTTTTTTGCTGATCTGAAAAATGGTCCGATCCGTGACTAAAAAAACGTAGTGTGATCCGAACTGCAGATTTTACCCATTATTATTGTTTAGTTTAAATGTTTCTGCTACTACAATGCAAAATTGTGAGAAATAAAGGACAACTTCTAATAAAAAATGCAACATATGACATTCTACGAAGTCTGTGTTGACAGCTGACATCTTGTAAGAAATTCATAATTTTTTGATGCAAACACACAAAAAAAACAATACACTGAAGAAGAAGATGATTTATTAAAGTACAAGACATTCCCTGTCTTCTCCTCCTCTTGTCTAATCATGTCTGCCACTGTGAAGCGAATTCATTTATGAAATATTAGTTGAGTGAAATCTAGATACGTCCGGATTCCCAGCGTTCTGTAGTAGTGATTGATCAGTCTGGATGCGAGACAGCTTTCACTTCTCTGACACACACACACACACATACACACACCGATACTCTGGCTTCTCATTTTTCCGCTTTTCTTGTGAGCTCAGCAGAGTTTATGGTGCTGGAGTTTGATGACTTCAGGGAAACTTCACCTAGTTAGTGCTAATGGTGCCAAACCAATCATTATCCACTTCTTAGAGCATCTGTGCATCGATTGCTTTGGCTATTTTTGTTTTCGTTTACTGTGTGGATCAACCCAACATGGGTTTAAGCAGCAAATATTTATTTCAGATATATAATTTCGGAACAAAACCAGATTTATTGTGTTTTTAAAAGACCATTTTCAGTGTTATGTTTTAATAAATGTAGTATTTTCAATTGAATTTAATTTATTTAGGGTTAGGTTAGGGTTGAGTCACTGTTGATTTTGAGTTTGTAAAATGTATTTAAATATTTATTAATTTAATTTGATTTCATTTTTATTTAAATTTAAATTATTTATTATTTTTATATTAAATTATAACTGGCAAATTATTATTTTAAAATTTCAGCGCAAAACATTTTTAAATGTAATTTTCATTGTTATATTTTAATAAATGTAGTATTTAAATTTTAATTAAATGTATAGTTTTTATCTCAGGGTTAGGTGACTGTTAATGTTTTAAATTTGTATAATTTGCTTTAACATTTAATTAATTAATTAACTAATTAATTCATTTACGTATTTTCATTGTACTTATTTTTATTTAAATTATTAAAATTAAATTAATATATTTTAATTACATAAATTATCATCATAGTCTTGTTTTGAGCATTATAACCACATGTCGATATTTAATAATTTATTTAATATATTTACTCAATTTTATTAATTTTCATTTATTTTTAATTATAAGTGGCAAATTATTATTTTAAAAATATAATTTTAGCACAAAACCTTTTTAAAATGTAATTTTCAATGTTATAAATTTAATAAATGTAGTATTTTAATTTTAAATAAATGTATTGTTTTTATCTTAGGGTTAGGTGACTGTTAATGTTTTAAATTTGTATAATTGACTTTAACATTTAATTAATTTATTAATTTATTTGTTTTCATTGTAGTTATTTTAATTTAAATTATTAAAATTGTAATTATTTTAATTACGTAAATCATCATTATCATCATTTTGTTTTGAGCGTTATAACCACCATACTGTATGTCCATATTTAATAATTTAGTTAATATATTTACTTAATTAAAAAAAAAAAAATTATTATTTTTATATTAAATTCTAAGTGGCAAATTATTATTTCAAAAGTATAATTTTGCACAAAACCTGCCTTATGTTTTTAAAATGTCATTTTCAATGTTAAATTTTAATAAATGTAGTATTTTAATTTTAGTTAAATTTATGTTGTTTTATTTTTTAGAGTTTGGTGACTGTTAATGTTTTAAATTTGTATAATTTACTTTAACATTTAATTAATTTATTTATTTCTCTATTTTCATTGTAGGTATTTTAATTTAAATGATTAAAATAATTTATTTTAATTAGGTAAATCATCATCTTCCTCGACGACGCAGTGGCGCAGTAGGTAGTGCTGTTGCCTCACAGCAAGAAGGTTGCTGGTTTGAGCCTTGGCTGGGTCAGTTGGCGTTTCTGTGTGGAGTTTGCATGTTCTCCCTGCTTTCGCGTGGGTTTCCTCCGGGTGCTCCGTTTTCCACCACAGTCCAAAGACATGCGGTACAGGTGAATTAGGTAGGCTAAATTGTCCGTAGTGTATGAGTGTGAATGAGTGTGTATGGATGTTTCCCAGAGATGGTTGGCGACTGGAAGGGCATCCGCTGTGTAAAAACATGTGCTGGATAAGTTGGTGGTTCATTTCGCTGTGGCGAGCCTGGATTAATAAAGGGACTAAGCCGAAAAGAATATGAATGAATGAAAAATCATCATCCTCTTGTTTCGAGCGTTATAACCACCATATGTTGATATGTAATATATATTTACTCAATTTTATACATTTTTATTTATCATTTTTATATGAAATTATAAGTGGCAAATTATAATTTAAGAAGTATAATTTCAGCATAAAATGCTGCCTTATGTTTTTAAAATGTAATTTTCAATATTATATTTTAATAAATGTGGTATTTTAAATGTAATTAAATTTATTGATTTTATTTTTAGTTTTATTATTACACTGTAAAAAATGCTTTATATATTTTAATTTAAAAAATTGAGGCAACTATTCAGCCTTTTGAGTATTTCAAACTTTTTATTTCAGTTTGTCCTATTAGATTTTGCATGTTCTCAACTTGCACTTAAGTGAGATCATCTCAATTTTATCAATTTTCAACTTGTAGTTTTAAGTTTGTCAAACCTGTTTTTTTTTTGTTTTTGTTTTTTGTTTTTTAAGTAAAATGTACTTAATTATTCTAATAATCCATACAGTATTGAATGTTCTGGACAAGCCACACTTACATATTATACATTTTAATTAAATTCCACTTAAAAGTTTCACCAAAAGGCACAAATCTAAGAAGTCGTGTTAATATTATGCAAGATAATACATATAGCATTTAATTGTAAAAATATGTATTTGCAACAAATTCATAGTAAGTTACTGAATTATTAAAGTAAAGTAAATAAAAAAACATGTGGCGTCACGGTGGCGCAATGGGTGGCGCTGTCGCCTCACAGCAAGAAGGTCGCTGATTTGAGCCTCGGCTGGTTACTGTCAATGTTTTAAATTTGTATAATTTACTTTAATATTTATTTATTTTAATGAATGTTATTTCATTTGTTAATTTAATGTAAATTAAATTAAATTTATTTATTTATTTATTTTAATTAATGTTAATATAATTAAATTAATTTATTTAATTTAATTAATTTTAATTTAATGTTAATGTTAATTAAATTTATTGTTATTTTTCATTGTTGTTTATTTAATTCAATGATAAAAATGAAATTAATTCATTTTAATAGTGTAAATTATTGCCATCATCTTGTTTCAAGCGTTATCACCACAATATGTCGAGTTTGTTTGCTGGGTGGATCAACCTAACATGAGTTTAAGGGGCACATTATTTGTTGTTATTTCAGAAGTATAATTTCAGCACAAAACATGCCTTATGTTTTTTAAAAGGTCATTTTCAATGTTATATTTTATTAATAGTAGTATTTTAAACGTAATTAAATTTAAATAATATTGAATATTGTTTTTATTTAGAGATAGGTTAGGGTTAGGTGACTTTATTCTTTACATTTATAACATTTACTTTAATATTTAATTGAATAAATAGTTTATATATTTTAATAATATTTAAAAAACTATTTAAATGTAATAATTGTAGTATTTTAAATATAGTTAAATGTATTGCTTTTAGTTTAGGGTTAGGTGACTGTGTAGATTTTTTGTGTTTTTATTTAATATAATTTACTTTAATATTTATTTAAATTTTGTTATTTTAAATTTTTTTCATTGTAGTTATAATTTAAATTATACAAATTAAATTAATTAATTTTTAATTGCATAAACCATCATTATCATCGTCTTGTTTTGAGTGTTATAACCACCATATGTCGAGTTGCTTGCGCAGCTGAGCATGCTTTTCAAAATTCAAAATGCTGTATCATGTACTTGGATTATGGTGGTGGAGTGATATTTCCCACTAGTTCGGGAAATGTTGCGTGCAAATTGCATTCGGCAGTAATTTTGTGATTTGCATAATTCCTCTTGACTATTTCTGCCCGTTTCTTTGGTTGAAAGCCTTCGCTGTTGGAGCTGTGGCATGGTGGCAGGTCCATAGCCAGCGTACAGTACATCTCTCTCAGTAACGCATATTGATCATTTCATATTGAGGATGAGATTAGCGATCGATTTTCAGTTTTAACACACTGAGTCTTGGTGCAAAAAAAGGCCAAAAGGAGTTTGAAGTCATCTTGTGCCATTTCACTCAGAAATTGGACTCATTTCAGTCGATATGCACTCAGAAATTGCTTGGAAGTAATTATAAAGAATAGACAAGTAACACGCTGGAAAACTGTTTCCTCAATGTGATGTAAAAGTATATTAAAACAAAAAAAAAAATGTAATTGCGACTACTTATCTCACACTTCTGAGGAAAACATCTTGATCCAGAATTGTGAAAAATGAACTCGGATATGTGAGCCATAAACATGCCATTCTGAGAAAATGTCATCTTAAAATTGTAAGTCTGTGTTGTGCAGCTCTGACTTTAACTTGTGCAATTCCAGGTTTCCATCTTGCATTCTTCCATTGTGAGTTTACATAGAATTCTGAGTTTACATGTTTTAATCCTGGCTTGATCTTGGAATTCAGAGTTTGGATCTCACATATTAAGAGTTTATATTTCATAATTCCCAGTTTTCTTTGTGCAGTTGTGAGTTTACATCTCACATTTAAAAATGTTTGTCACAATTTTGAGTTTATGTCTCGTAAATTCAGTTCACAATTGTAATTCCAATTAAAACATTAAATTCTGGATGTAAAATCATACAAATCCAAGTTTACGTTCTTATACTTGTGAGTTTACAATCTTGCAATTGCGACTTTACAATCTTTATGATCTTGCAATTCCGAGTTTGCAATCTTGCAATTCCGAGTTTACAGTTTTGCAATTCCGAGTTTATGATCCTGCAATTCCAAGTTTACAATCTTGCAATTTTGAGTTTACAATCCTGCAATTCCGTGTTTATGATCTTGCAATTTTGAGTTTCCGAGGTTACAATCCTGTAATTCCCAACGCAATCTCACAGCAATTTGTAACTTTTTGATTTAGTGGCTAATTCATATGAATTCGTACAATCTAATTCGTACAATTTAGTACGATTTGGTCATCACCCAATGACGGTTGGGGTTAGGGGTGGGGTTTAGTGCCACGCCTCCTTTTTAAAATCATACATTTTCGTACGACTGAACTCGTACGAATTAGCCACTAAACTGACAAAACGTAAAATACTTAAGTTTCCTTGTGAGATCAGGCTGGTAATTCCTTATTTATGATTTTCCAGTTTACGATCTTCTAATTCCGAGTTTAACATCTTGCGATTCCAAGTTTATGATCTTGCAATTTGGAGTTTACAATCTTGCAATTCCGAGTTTACAGTCCTGTAATTCTGAGTTTATGATCTTGCAATTCCAAATTTACAATCTTGCAATTCTGAGTTTAGTCTTGTTATTCCATGTTTGATCTTGCAATTACAAGTTTGATCTGGCAAATTACAAATTTATGACATTGCAATTCTGAGTTTATGATCTTGCAATTCCGAGTTTACAGTCTTGTAATTCCATGTTTGATCTTGCAATTTCGAGTTTATCATCTTGCAATAAGTTTGATCTTGCAATTCCGAGTTTACAATTTTGCAATTCCGAGTTTGATCTTGCAGTTCTGAGTTTATAATCTTGCAATTCCGAGTTTGATCTTACAATTTCGAGTTTATGATCTTGCAGTTCTGAGTTTACAATCTTATAATTCCGAGTTTACAGTCTTGCAATTCCAAGTTTGATCTTGCAATTCCGAATTTACGACCTTGCAATTCCGAGTTTATGATCTTGCAATTCCGAATTTATGACCTTGCAATTCCGAGTTTATGATCTTGCAATTTCGAGCTTACAGTCTTGCAATTCCATGTTTGATCTTGCAATTCCGAATTTACAATCTTGCAAGTCCAAGTTTACAATCTTGCAATTCCGCGTTTACAATCTTGCAATTCCAAGTTAGATCTTGTAAGTTCTGAGTTGATGATCTTGCAGTTCCAAGTTGATGATCTTACAATTCTGTGTTTACAGTCTTGCAATTATTAGTTTATGATCTTGCAATCCCAAGTTTGATCTTGCAATTCCGAGTTTGATTTCGCAATTCCAAGTTTATGATCGTGCAATTCTGAGTTTTTGAACTTGCAATTCTGAGTTTATATACTTGAAATTCTGAGTTTACAATATCTCAGAATTTCAGATTTATGTTGTGCAATTATGAGTTTATATCCTTAAATTCCAATTTTATACCTCACAGTTTTGTGTATTACATTTCTGAATTTATATCTCAGAATTCCAAGCAAAATAATCTTTAAAGGTCCCATGAAATTAATTTTTTTAATATATTAATATCAATCTGTTAGTCTTAAGGATATCTATAAGCTAGTGTGTGAATTTTTTTTTATTTGCATCACCTCATACTGAACTTCAGTTTTTCATCAAATATTGTGACCAAATCAAATGCTCTCTAGTATCTGACATGCCCCGCCCCCTTCATGACGCTTCTCATTTGCTTTTAATTTGATGCACTTAAATTGATGAGCTCAACCATTCCCAGTGGCAGAGCTGTGAAAAAAACGAAATGCTATTCACTGTTTTTTAAAAGGGGAGGAGCTACAATATGTCCCGCCCTGTCTTTATGCTTCGGCTGAACATTGAAAACTGCATGTTTTAAATTTACAACTTAACAAACCCATGTTTTTTTTAGTCTACGCTTCA
Source organism: Danio kyathit (assembly GCA_903798195.1). Lineage (NCBI taxonomy): Eukaryota > Metazoa > Chordata > Actinopteri > Cypriniformes > Danionidae > Danio > Danio kyathit. Next base: position 9,601,230 of record LR812543.1, read on the forward strand.
ATCCAAAAACCGTAGTCATGAAAATTAGTGGTCCTGCTTTGGTTTGCTCTGGTTGTGATACGGACGTGGTTTGGATCTTCTCATTCGCGAGGTCTTTTTCTTGATGAACCGAAGAAGCTCCAGGTGGACATCGGCTCTCACAGAAATCTTGCCTTGCAGCCTCTGGCAGCCTCACAGAGGAAGACTAATCTTTCTTTTGGCAAAGAAAAGCCACTTCCCCGGGGGAACATGAAGTGGATCTTTTTTTTTCTCCAGCATCTCATTGTTGTAGATGGTTAAAGCACATTCCCAGCCAACAATGTCCTACGTGTGACCTCCTGCCTTTAGCAACCTTCCGTCCAGAATCTATCAAAGGTCGGTAATGTGTGTTCAGGTACTGCGGTAGATCTGAAATGTGCCTGTGATGTGTGGAGTTTAGATCTTACAATTTAGAGTTGGAATTCACACATTATTCAATTCCAAGTTTACATCTTGCGATTACAAGTTTACACCTCACATTTCCGAGTGTGTTTCTTGAAATTCTTTGTTTATTTATTTCTTGTAATTCTGATTTTACATCTTACATTTCTGAGTTTTATATCTTGCGTTTTCAATTTTACTTCTTGAAATTCACAGTCTGTCTTACATTTCTGAGTTTAGATGTTGCAATTCTGAGTTTATTTCTCTTTGCAAGTTTACTTATCTTTTAAAATCTGTTTATTTTACATCTCACAGTTTTCAGTTTATATCAATAATAGCAATTATTTGTTTGCGGCTCACATTTCTGAGTTTAGACGTTGTGATTCTGACTTTGCATTTTGCAGTTCAAAGTTTCCTCCTTGCAGTTTGTTTACATTTCACATTCTGATGTTTACATCTCGCACTTCTCTGTTTATATATTGCAATTCTGAGTATATTTCTTGCAATTTTGAATTTACATCTCACAATTTCTTGCAACAGAGTTTATATTTCACAATTGTTAATTTCCGTGTTGTAATTCTGACCTTCCACTTCACAATTACAAGTTTACATCTTATAGTTTTGTATAGTTTTCAGCTGCTGCCATCAGTCATTTTAGAGTTCAAATATGCAGGACAAACTGAATAAGAAATTCTTAGGTAATTAAATGAGTCCAGCAGGGAGGGAGATGCATAAAAAAATTGATTTATTGTATGTTTTATGGTAATAATTTGGTAATGTCTACATGGAACTTTGCCTGTGTTATGGCACTTTTCTGCAATTTAAGTTTCCCTAAACAGGATATTAAAGTTAAGTCTGAGTCTAATTCTGATTCTGCACATTTCTGAGTTTACATGTTAGATGCAGTTCTGACTTTAATTGCAAGTTTATATCTCACAATTTTGCGTTTGCATGTTGTAATTCCAAGTTTACTCATTGAAAATTATTCACATATCACATTTTGAGTTGACATCTCGCAATTCTGAGTCTTTTTTTTTTGCCATTTTGAGTTTAAATCTTGGAATTCCTTGTCTGCGTCTTACGTTTCTGAGTTTACCCAGCAGGCACAGGACATCAGCATGACATCAGATTGATGTCGTACCACAACGTCGTGGGATGTTGCATTTCGTTTGCAAATGAAAATCGAGTTGATATCAGAACTCAACGTCAGGCCCACGTCAATGTCCAACCTAAAATCAACCAAATATCAATGTCTTACAGTATGATGTTACAGCTTGACGTTGTGTGGACGTTACCACTATGATGTCTATCAGATGTTGGATTTTGGTTGCCATACCTGACAAATAAATGTCAGTATTTTACGTCAATATGACGTTGGATTTTGGTCACTTTCCAACACAACCTAAAATTAACCAAATATCAGCGTCATTTGATGTCGTTATTGGACGTCATATAACGTTGTTCTTAGACGCTGGATAGACATCGAATTTTGGTCACCTGACGTCACAACCTAAATCTAACCTAATATTAATGTCTAATAACGTTGTGTGCCTGCTGGGTAGATGTTGTAATTCTGACTTTACATTTTGCAATTGGGAGTTAACTTTCTTGCAGTTTGTTTACATTTCGTATTTTGAGTTTTTATATCTCAATTTTCAGTTAATTTCTTGCAATTTTGAGTTTACATTTCGCAGTTCTGAGGTTTTTCGTGCAGTTCTTTGTTTACTTCTTGTAATTGTGAGTAAGTTTTCCCATTTTGGATTTGCATTTCGCAATTACAGATTTACATCTACCAATTTGGAGTTTATTACTTGCACTTCTTAGTAACTAAACAAACATCTCGTAATTCCAAGTCTACCTCTTGCAGTTGTAAGTTAGCATCTTGCAATTCTGAATTTATTTCTCACAAACCTAAGTTTATTTCTTGCGATTATGAGTTTGTCTTTCAGTTCTGAGTAGGGTTGGGCGAAGTCAATCAATTTGGCATCGTACGATGTCTAATGTGAAACATCGCGATGGACAATGGCATCGTAGTCATAGGTGGCGTGAATTAATTATTTATGAATAATTAATTAAATCATAACAAATTACTTATTTGCAGCCTACTGTTTCAGCTATCTGACCCCATGCTCTTTGTTTTACCCATAACCAAATCATAAATAAATAAATATAAGTTACACACAAATTACCACCAGTCAATCACTTTTTCTGCGGCACTCTGGCATGAATAGGCAGAGTGATCTGTGTCATTATAATGGCGTCCACAAACTTGGTTGGTAAAAAAGGTGCACAACCAACAGCAACCAACCAACAGTATCTGAGGTTTTTGCTAAAATGACTAAGTACAAGCGTGAAAGCAAAAGATTGAAACAGTGTACTGACGCTGTGACACGCTACCTGATAGATTCAAAAGACCAAAGATTAATTAGATAGAGACAAGATTAATTTATTATCACATTTAACAACTATAGTGAGACGCGATCCATCGGTACATCCTTGATAAACTGTCCGACGTGCACTGCTCTCTGGGGTTTTGTGCTTAAAGCACCCGCTGACTGCTGGAGCTTTAAACGAGGCCTAAGTGTGTTTTTTTCGAGAGTGAGTTGCTGCTGCGACGGGGGCGGGGCGGAGGATCACGATGCCAGCCATAGTTCTGAGTTTACATCTTGTAATTTGGAGTTTACTTTATGCAATTTGTTTACACTTCACATTTTGGTGTTTATGGCTCACACTTCCGAGTTTATATGTTACAATTCTGAGTGTATTTCTTGAAATTTTAAGTTTTTTTTTTTTTCTTGCAATTGAATTTATCTTGCATTTTTGAGTTTACATCTCTTAATTCTAAGCTTCCATCTCCTAATTCCAAGTTCATTCTGAGTTGGTTTTTCTTTTTTGCGTCTGAGTTTATTTCGCATTTGCATGTTGTAATTCGGACTTTACATTCAACAATTGCACATTTCTCAATTCGGTATTTCTTCCAATTCTGAATTCTATTTAATTCCTTGATTCGTCTTGCATTTTCATTTGCAACGCTCACATCTCTGCGCTCTGAGCCCGTTCCATCCCAGGCCTGTAACAGGAGCGTTCAGGTACAGGATCTTGAAATGTGCCTGTGATGTGTGACGCATGTCAAGCTCCGCACCGTCACTTCAATCCGACGTGGAGATCAGGATGGATTATCACGTCCTGAATGAGCAAAAGAGACAGACGGGGGGCCGATGGAGAGAGAGAGAAAGAGAGAGAGAGCATGACCTTATATTCCCAGATCTGTCTGTGTCATGTTGGATGTTCTCTGCTCTCCTCAAGCGCAGATCTGATTGTTCTGGATGCTGTTGCTTTGGGTTGATAACCGTCAAAAGCCTCCTGACAGATAGAATCCATCGCTCGCGCATCTGTTCTTTTAACGCGTTTAATGAAAAAGGAAAAGTCAGTTCGGCCGGCTTTTATCAAAGACAAATTGCTCTCATCTGAGCGTTTTCCTGATCGGAATTCAACAGGCCGACTCTGACATTTAATTTGCAGCTAAATTGGGGTGAGAACGGTGTGTGTGTGTGTGTGTGTGTGTGATTCTCTGATCCGAACAGAGGACCGCTGTTATTCATGTCGGAGCGAGGACAATGACAGCAGTCACAATAAAAGCTTTTAAAGGAGACCGAGGACAGTGTGTGGAGACAGAGAGAAGGGCTTTATTGAGTTCAACAAGCATGAGTCATTAAATGAGGCTCACCGAAAAAAGCATTTCCTTAATCAGTGTTTTGATCTGACTTTCTAACAAAATGTCTATTAGAGTCTTTAGACAGGAGAATCACAAGTATTGTTTTATTGTGTGTAGAAGTACTTTCTATCAATCTATCTGTCTGTCAGGTTGTATACATGTCTGTCTGTCTCTCTATATGTCTACCTGTTTGTCTATCTGTTTATTTATCTACCTGTCTGACTCTCTAAATGTCTGTCTGTCTATCCATCTACCTGTCTTTCTCTCTGTTTCTCCATACGTGTATCTCTCTGTCTATTTGCCTGTCTATCTACCTGTGTGTCTCTCCATATGTCTGTCTGTCTGTCTGTCTGTCTGTCTGTCTGTCTATCTCACTGTCTGTCTCTATATACATCTGTCTGTCTATCTACCTGTGTGTCTCTCCATATGTCTGTCTGTCTGTCTGTCTGTCTGTCTGTCTGTCTGTCTCACTGTCTGTCTTTATATACATCTGTCTGTCTCTATATACATCTGTCTGTCTATCTACCTGTGTGTCTCTCCATATGTCTGTCTGTCTGTCTGTCTGTCTGTCTGTCTGTCTGTCTGTCTCACTGTCTGTCTTTATATACATCTGTCTGTCTCTATATACATCTGTCTGTCTATCTACCTGTGTGTCTCTCCATATGTCTGTCTGTCTGTCTGTCTGTCTGTCTGTCTGTCTCACTGTCTGTCTATATATACATCTGTCTGTCTCTATATACATCTGTCTGTCTGTCTATCTACCTGTCTGTTTCTGTCTTTCTATATGTCTATCTGTCTGTCTAACTACCTGTCTGTCTCTCCATATGTCTCTGTTTATTTATCTACCTGTCTGTCTCTCTATATATGTCTATCTGTCTGTCTTTCCATCGACCTCTCTTTCTCTCTGTCTCTCCATGTGTCTGTCTGTCTGTCTGTCTGTCTCTAAATACGTGTCTGTCTGTCTGTCTGTCTATCTACCTGTCTGTCTCTGTCTTTCTATGTCTGTCTGTCTGGCTGTCTAACTACCTGTCTGTCTCTCTGTCTCTCCATATGTCTCTTCATATATGTCTACCTGTCTGTCTCTCTGTCTTTATATGTCTGTCTGTCTATCTACCTGTCTGTCTCTCCATATGTTTATCTGTCTGTCTGTGTGTTTGTCCATCTACCTGTCTGTCTCTCTATATGTCTATCTGTCTGTCTAACTGTCCGTCTGTCTCTATATATGTCTACCTGTCTGTCTCTCTGTCTCTCCATATGTCTCTTCATATATGTCTACCTGTCTGTCTCTCTGTCTTTCTATGTCTGTCTGTCTAGCTACCTGTCTCTCTCTCCATATGTTTATCTGTCTGTCTGTGTGTTTGTCCATCTACCTGTCTGTCTCTCTATATGTCTATCTGTCTGTCTAACTGTCTGTCTGTCTCTATGTCTACATGTCTGTCTCTCTGTCTTTCTAAGTCTGTCTGTCTAGCTATCTGTCTGTCTCTCCATATGTTTATCTGTCTGTCTGTGTGTTTGTCCATCTACCTGTCTGTCTCTCTATATGTCTATCTGTCTGTCTAACTGTCTGTCTGTCTCTATGTCTACATGTCTGTCTCTCTGTCTTTCTATGTCTGTCTGTCTAGCTACCTGTCTGTCTCTCCATATGTTTATCTGTCTGTCTGTGTGTTTGTCTATCTATCTGTCTGTCTCTCCATATGTTTATCTGTCTGTCTGTGTGTTTGTCCATCTACCTGTCTGTCTCTCCATATGTTTATCTGTCTGTCTGTGTGTTTGTCCATCTACCTGTCTGTCTCTCCATATGTTTATCTGTCTGTCTGTGTGTTTGTCTATCTACCTGTCTGTCTCTCCATATGTTTATCTGTCTGTCTGTGTGTTTGTCTATCTACCTGTCTGTCTCTCCATATGTTTATCTGTCTGTCTGTGTGTTTGTCCATCTACCTGTCTGTCTCTCTTTAAGTTTATCTGTCTGTCTGTGTGTTTGTCCATCTACCTGTCTGTCTCTCTATATGTCTATCTGTCTGTCTAATTATACATACATTTAACAGTAGATTAAGATATCTTAAATTTATTTTAATATTTTAATATTTTAATATTTTGTTTCTCAAATAATTCAGTTTTCTTATATACTATACAGGCAGTGCAGAATTATTAGGCAAATGAGTATTTTGACCACATCATCCTCTTTATGCATGTTGTCTTACTCCAAGCTGTATAGGCTTGAAAGCCTACTACCAATTAAGCATATTAGGTGATGTGCATCTCTGTAATGAGAAGGGGTGTGGTCTAATGACATCAACACCCTATATTAGGTGTGCATAATTATTAGGCAACTTCCTTTCCTTTGGCAAAATGGGTCAAAAGAAGGACTTGACAGGCTCCGAAAAGTCAAAAATAATGAGATATCTTGCAGAGGGATGCAGCACTCTTAAAATTGACAAGCTTTTGAAGCGTGATCATCGAACAATCAAGCGTTTCATTCAAAATAGTCAACAGGGTCGCAAGAAGCGTGTGGAAAAACCAAGGTGCAAAATAACTGCCCATGAACTGAGAAAAGTCAAGCTTGCAGCTGCCAAGATGCCACTTGCCACCAGTTTTGCCATATTTCAGAGCTGCAACATCACTGGAGTGCCCAAAAGCACAAGGTGTGCAATACTCAGAGACGTGGCCAAGGTAAGAAAGGCTGAAAAATGACCACCACTGAACAAGACACACAAACTGAAACGCCAAGACTGGGCCAAGAAATATCTCAAGACTGATTTTTCTAAGGTTTTATGGACTGATGAAATGAGAGTGAGTCTTGATGGACCCGTGGCTGGATCGGTAAAGGGCAGAGAGCTTCAGTCCGACTCAGACGCCAGCAAGGTGGAGGTGGAGTACTGGTTTGGGCTGGTATCATCAAAGATGAGCTTGGGGGCCTTTTCGGGTTGAGAATGGAGTCAAGCTCAACTCCCAGTCCTACTGCCAGTTTCTGGAAGACGCCTTCAAGCAGTGGTACAGGAAGAAGTCTGCATTCTTCAAGAAAAACATGATTTTAATGCAGGACAATGCTCCATCACACACGTCCAAGTACTCCACAGCGTGGCTGGCAAGAAAGGGTCTAAAGAAGAAAAACAATTGACATGGCCTCCTTGTTCACCTGACTGAACTCCATAGAGAACCCGTGGTCCATCATCAAATGTGAGATTTACAAGGAGGGAAAACAGTACACCTCTCTGAACAGTGTCTGGGAGGCTGTGGTTGCTGCTGCACGCAATGTTGATGGTGAACAGATCAAAACACTGACAGAATCCATGGATGGCAGGCTTTTGAGTGTCCTTGCAAAGAAAGGTGGCTATATTGGTCACTGATTTGTTTTTGAATGTCAGAAATGTATATTTGTGAATGTTGAGATGTTATATTGGTTTCACTGGTGAAAATAAATAATTGAAATGGGTATATATTTGTTTTTTGTTAAGTTGCCTAATAATTCTGCACAGTAATAGTCACCTGCACACACAGATATCCTCCTAAAATAGCTCAAACTAAAAACAAACTAAAAACTACTTCCAAAAATATTCAGCTTTGATATTAATGAGTTTTTTGGGTTCATTGAGAACATGGTTGTTGTTCAATAATAAAATTAATCCTCAAAAATACAACTAATAATTCTGCACTCCCTTTATATAGGTGCAATTATATTGAGTATACAGTTGCAAAATGATTAGCCCTCTTATCAAATATTCACATTTTCACAGCATTTCCTATTACATTTTTATCCTCCAGAGAAAGACATTTTATTTTATTATTATTATTATTATTATTATTATTATTATTATTATTATTATTATTATTATTTATTTTATTTATATTTTAAAGATTAATATTATTAGCCCTCTTAAGAATTAATTTTTTACGATTGGTTACAGAACAGGCCACTGTAGTCCAATGACTTGCCTAATTAACCAAACTTGCCTAGTTAACTTAATGAACGTAGTTAATTGCACTTTAAGCTGAATACTAGTATCTTGAATAATAACCAATCATTATTGCAAATACAAAAAGTTATTAGTAATTTGCTACTAAAACCATTTAGCACATTAAAAATATGCAGAAATGTTTTTTCCATTAAACAGCACTTGGGAAATATTATTAAAAGAATTATAATTTCACAGGAGGGCTAATCGTTTTGCCTTCAACTGTACAGATTCAATAACACTACATGTAAATATATTTACATTTCTTAAACATATTTAAGAAATCTCTAAAAGCAAGTTCCATACAGTTTTGCTCCTGGATTTCATGGTTAAAATTTGCAGAAAACAAGACCAAAAATAATCATTAAATAGTCATTATGAAAATAATTTTTACCATCATGACGCAAATATGCACATGCACTGTCTAAATAATTGAAAAAAGTTATTTGATTATTCGTAATTGCCTTGCATTATTTCACAATTACTTTTCACCAGCAGAGCACCGTATTAAGACTAATGCACTCATGAAATCATCAAAACAAGACCATCTGCAAACACAATCTTGTCATCTCTGTCTTTCAATTTAAGAACTATATTATTTTTAATTACCTCTGTGATTAAAAAAAAAAAATTCCCCCGCTCCATTTTTCTGCGTCTGAATTAAAAGGGGATTTGGGTCTAATGTAAGAGAGGAACAGAAAGACAAATTCGACATAATCAGTCATTTAGTGACTAAAAGAAACAAATGAGTAAACAAATAAATAAATGACTGATTAACAAAGCAAAGGAGACCAAAATCGACCCCATTTACTCTCTTAATATGGGTTTTGTCTTTGGAAACTTTGATTAAAATGTAGCAAATTGCTTCGCCTCTGAATTGGCTTGTTCAGTGAAGTTCGGCCTCATTTCTTGTAACTTTTTTTACATTGAACCACAAAATTAGACAATCTTTTGAATTTGATATTTATTCAGCATCTGAAAGTTGGATAAATTAGCTTTCCATTTTTGGCTGAGAGACAACTGCTTGAAAACTTGGAATCTGAAGGGTAAAAAAATATTAAACAATATTGAAAAATATCACCTTTAAATTTGTTCAAATTAAGATTTAACAGTGCATATTACTAAATAAAAATATTTTATTCATCTAACATAATCTTTACCTAATATTGTAATGAATTTTGGCTTAAAAGAAATGTTTTGTACAAGTTTGTACATAATCATTATTGTAAGTAATAGTGCTGGGCAAAGATTAATCAATTAATCAAATACAAAATACAAGTATAAAAGTTTTAATTATATAATGTATGTTATAATATATGAGTTAATCCCAATTAATTGCATGCAAAATGAAAGTTTGTTTTGAATTTTTACATATAAAAATATGTATGTATTTTATATTTTATTTTAAAAATAATATATATTTTCTATATTATTTTACATTTAATGATATGTAATATATACACATACATAAAAACAAAACTATTCAAAACTTTTTTGCATAGATATCACATACTATATACATGTATATTTAATTTCAAAATATAAATGAACATTTTCTTGAACATATGCATTCATGTGTGTATTTATATATACATAATAAATAAACACAATACACACACGTATATTATGTCAAATCAAACTTTTAATTTGGATGCGAATAATCACAAATTTTGTCCAGCGCTAGTAAATAACTAAATAAATATACATAATGTACACAGTGTGCACACATTATGTGTATATATTATGTTATATTATATTATAATATTATATATTGTGTTATATTGTGTAAATAAAACTTTTGTTTTAAATGTGAATATTCACAATTTGACTGTAATTTACGTTTGACGGTAATTTAAATATTTCAAAATTTGCTGTTAATTTACTCAAAACAAGATGTAGACTTTGGTTGTTTTTTTTTTTTGACATTGTTTTAAAGAAGAAACTGTCAAAGTCTAAAAGTCAAAGGCTACTGAGTCAAAAAAAAACATACAGACAAAAAATGCATATTCATGGCTCTTGATATAACATCATTTATCAGTGCAAAGGTTGTTATCAAAAAGCTATTTCTCGGACAGGCCAATCAATTCACTTCATAACACCTCAAAGTATCTCCAGGAGCCATGCAAATTAATTTAGTTTTTCCCATATACAGTTGAAGTCAGAATTATTAGCCCCCCTGTTTATTTTTTTTCCCACTTTCTGTTTAACGGAGAGCAGATTTTTTCAACACATTTCTAAGCATAATAGTTTTAATAACTCATTTCTAATAACTGATTTATTGTATCTTTGCCATGATGACAGTAAATAATAATTTACTAGATATTTTTCAAGACACTTCTATACAGCTTAAAGTGACATTTAATGGCTTAACTAGGTTAATTAGGTTAACTAGGCAGGTTAGGGTAATTAGTCAAGTTTTTATTATTTTTAGGCAACAATGGTTTGTTCTGTAGACTATCGAAAAAAAAACATAGCTTAAAGGGGCTAATAATTTTGTCATTAAAATGGTGTTTAAAAAATTAAAAACTGCTTTTATTCTAGCCAAAATAAAACAAATAAGACTTTCTCCAGAAGAAAAAATATTGTCAGACATACTGTGAAAATGTCCTTGCTCTGCTACTCTTAATTTGGGAAATATTTAAAAAAAAAAAAAAATTCAAAGGGGGGCTAATAATTCTGACTTCAACTGTATATATATTTTTGTCATATATACTGTGTGATAGCCCTTGCATTTTATGAATCACAAAGACTACGAAGACAAAAAAACTACTTTAATTTTCACTAAAGAACTCGAAAAATTCGAAAGTCCATGTGAACTGGAAGTTGCTGAGACTTTTATTTCAGTATGTTGATGTACTTCCAACTAAACTGGAATATTGAGTAGGAGGCGGGGCTTTCTTTTTGCACATCATTCCCTCATAGCAAACTAACGGTAAGAGGGGCGTGGTTATGAATATTGAATGTTGTCAAACTTGCATCATCAAATGAAGCCTGCTACCCCAAGCGCGGAAACAAATAGTTAGAATTTAATTGAAGATTGCCAGAAGATGACTAGATTACTAGGCACAGTGGATCAATGGTTAGCACTGTCACCCCATAGCAAGAAGGTCGCTGGTTCGAGTCTCGGCTGGGTCAGTTGGCATTTCTGTGTGGAGTTTGCATGTTCTCCCCGTGTTGGTGTGGGTTTCCTCCGGGTGCTCCGGTTTCCCCCACAGTCCAAAGACATGCGCTGTAGGTGAATTGGGTAAACTAAATTGGGCGTAGTGTATGTGTGAATGTGAGAGTGCTGGATATATATATAATATATGCTGGATAAATTGGCGGTTCATTCTGCTGTGGCGACCCCAGATTAATAAAGGGACTAAGTCAAAAAGAAAACGAATGAAATTGGCCGTAGTGTATTTGTGAAAGTGAGTGTGTATGGGTGTTTCTGAGTACTGGGTTGTGGCTGGAAGGGCATCTGCTGCATTAAATATATGCTGGATAAGTTGGCGGTTCATTCCGCTGTGGCGACCCCTGATTAATAAAGGCACTAAGCCAAAAAGAAAATGAAATTGGCCGTAGTGTATGTGTGAATGTGAGAGTGTATGGGTGTTTTCGAGTACTGGATTGCGGCTGGAAGGGCATCTGCTGCGTAAAACATATGCTGGAACAGTTGTCGGTTCATTCCGCTGTGGTGACCCCTGATTTATAAGGGACTAAGCTGAAGGAAAATGAATGAATGAATTTTGATTTCACACAAACTTTAAAAAGTGTGTAAAATGGCACACATGAGGTGTTTCGGGTCAAAAATGGCCGCCCTTTGTAAATGAATAGGTGAGATTGAAAATGTTTAGTATTCAGGAGCTCGTATGTGTACTCGTAAGTGTTTTTCTATTCTGGCCCATTCAGTGAGTCATCACATTCAGCTCTTCTTTTGTTTTTCAGGTATATATTTTTTTCCCCATATCGTGTTTTGATGGCGTTTTGCATGAAGCTCTACAAAAGCGAGCGTATCTTGGGGTTGAGCGCTGCCTTCAAATCTCCGCCGTCAGAGCTGATTGCTTTTCAAGTGCTTTTGGTAATGAAATGGTTGTGGAGATTCTGGTACGAATAAGAAATGCTGTCGCACGTCCTCCTGTCTCACCTCTAGCACCGCGCAATCAGAAAGAGGTGATTGAATTCAGCTCATTAACAACCCGAGCAAAGACAGACGCCTGTCCCGATCCTGGAGAGCTGCCTGTGGAGATGGGATTTTTCAGACGTCGAGGGCTCATTCCTGTTGAGTTTGATTGAGTCGCAGGGATTTAGCACAAGTGCCGCTATAGTGGTAGGCTGGTGTATGCATTTCTTTGAGATTATTGCAGGGATAGTTCACCTCAAAAAGTGAAAATTTAATCTGTTTACTCTCACGCAAGTTCCAAACCCTTATAAGTATCTTTTTTTTCTCTCGAACACAAAAGAAGATATTTTGAAGAATGTTAGAAAATTGTAACCACTGACACCTATAATAAATAAACTATATACAGGGAGTGCAGAATTATTAGGCAAGTTGTATTTTTGAGGATTAATTTTATTATTGAACAACAACCATGTTCTCAATGAACCCGAAAAACTCATTAATATCAAAGCTGAATATTTTTGGAAGTAGTTTTTAGTTTGTTTTTAGTTTGAGCTATTTTAGGAGGATATCTGTGTGTGCAGGTGACTATTACTGTGCATAATTATTAGGCAACTTAACAAAAAACAAATATATACCCATTTCAGTTATTTATTTTCACCAGTGAAACCAATATAACATCTCAACATTCACAAATATACATTTCTGACATTCAAAAACAAATCAGTGACCAATATAGCCACCTTTCTTTGCAAGGACACTCAAAAGCCTGTCATCCATGGATTCTGTCAGTGTTTTGATCTGTTCACCATCAACATTGCGTGCAGCAGCAACCACAGCCTCCCAGACACTGTTCCGAGAGGTGTACGGTTTTCCCTCCTTGTAAATCTCACATTTGATGATGGACCACAGGTTCTCTATGGGGTTCAGATCAGGTGAACAAGGAGGCCATGTCAATTGTTTTTCTTCTTTTAGAACCTTTCTTGCCAGCCATGCTGTGGAGTACTTGGACGCGTGTGATGGAGCATTGTCCTGCATGAAAATCATGTTTTTCTTGAAGGATGCAGACTTCTTCCTGTACCCCTGCTTGAAGGCGTCTTCCAGAAACTGGCAGTAGGACTGGGAGTTGAGCTTGACTCCATCCTCAACCCGAAAAGGCCCCACAAGCCCATCTTTGATGATACCAGCCCAAACCAGTACTCCACCTCCACCTTGCTGGCGTCTGAGTCGGACTGGAGCTCTCTGCCCTTTACCGATCCAGCCACGGGCCCATCAAGACTCACTCTCATTTCATCAGTCCATAAAACCTTAGAAAAATCAGTCTTGAGATATTTCTTGGCCCAGTCTTGACGTTTCAGCTTGTGTGTCTTGTTCAGTGGTGGTCGTTTTTCAGCCTTTCTTATCTTGGCCATGTCTCTGAGTATTGCACACCTTGTGCTTTTGGGCACTCCAGTGATGTTGCAGCTCTGAAATATGGCAAAACTGGTGGCAAGTGGCATCTTGGCAGCTGCACGCTTGACTTTTCTCAGTTCATGGGCAGTTATTTTGCGCCTTGGTTTTTCCACACGCTTCTTGCGAGCCTGTTGACTATTTTGAATGAAACGTTTGATTGTTCGATTATCACGCTTCAGAAGCTTGGCAATTTTAAGAGTGCTGCATCCCTCTGCAAGATATCTCACTATTTTTGACTTTTCGGAGCCTGTCAAGTCCTTCTTTTGACCCATTTTGCCAAAGGAAAGGAAGTTGCCTAATAATTATGCACACCTGATATAGGGTGTTGATGTCATTAGACCACACCCCTTCTCATTACAGAGATGCACATCACCTAATATGCTTAATGGGTAGTAGGCTTTCGAGCCTATACAGCTTGGAGTAAGACAACATGCATAAAGAGGATGATGTGGTCAAAATACTCATTTGCCTAATAATTCTGCACTCCCTGTACTATGAAAGTCAATGGTTACTGGTTTCCAACATTTTTTTAAATAACTTCTGTGTTTAACAGAAAAAAAGAAACTCAAACATGTTTGTGACAAGTGAATGGTGAGTAAATGATGACAATTTTCAGTTTTGAGTGAACTGTGCCTTTAAAGGGGTCGTATTGTGCTTTTTCACTTTTGAATTTTAGTTAGTATATAGTGTGTACGTTTGGGCTTATAAATATCTGCAAAGTTTCAAATCTCAAAGTTCCCTCCAAAGGGAGATTTTTGTTTTTTATTAAATCTCTTTTAAGAACTACAACAAACTGCAAACTACTACAGTAACTGCGTCTCATTTTAGAGGCTGCATCCTCTGAAGGATGCAGACTTCATAAGTGAGTCCTACGAAGTCCACACAGGCCGAATCAAGCGTTTTGAAATGATACGATCTAGCCTACAGTGGACAGATCTCGTTACCAGGCAAACGTAACAGCTGCCGTTAATAAGTGGTAATACAATTTGTAATGACCTTTTTTCAAAGGGATCAAAACTTATTTTAAGCGATCTGAAGGCAAAGCAAGGTTTACAGAAGCTGGAAACATTTCCTTTCCGTACATGTACACATAAAAATGTAAACTGTCTATAAAATCACTTTTTAGTAAGACATGTCATACTCTTTTTGTTTTTTAACATGTGTTTATACATCCAAGTAAAATAAATCTAATTCATACATTACATCCGGAGTTTTCTTTTTAAAACATCCTGCCGTTATCAGCGCACAATGAATCTGGGGCTGTTCGAAGGATCCACCGGTTGTTTTCTTCATTACCTGGGAAATGAAGGATGCATTTTGAGGCTGCGTTTGAAGGAGCCTTCGAATTTTTTTTAAATAAGACAGCCTTCGTTGGGGCATGATGACGCAGCGCACTTCGAATGCATCCTTCAGAGGATGCAGCCTCTGAAATGAGGCACAGCAATTGCTGTTTCTCGGGGCTAATGGTGTCACAAAGCAGCCCCCACTGCGTGTATAAAGTGATTAGTTAGTTAAAGTGAGTAAACCTTTTGTGACTAAAGTACTAGTTTAGTTTGAAGTAAAGTGAACTAACTGCTTTTAAAGCAAAGTGTTTACTCACTTTTTAAGGTAAAATCAACTAATCACTCTAAGGGTGCACTCACACTAGGCTATCTGAACTATGCCGGGCGTGTTTCCTGGTTCGTTTGACAAGTGTGCGTGCTCTGAAACGGGCTCAGGCACAGTTCAGTTGGCCAGCCCTGGCCCAGTTGGAGGAGGTGTGCCAAAGCGTGGTTCGGTTGGGCTTTGGTGCGGTACGCTTGTAGTGTGAGTGCAAAGCACGCCTGAGCCCGAAACCGAAGACGCAGTGTCACTTATAAGGGACTGTTTCATATGGATTTATTAATCATTCTTACTTATCATTCTTACTCTCTGCAACTCTCATATGGTCACCCACTGAAGCTAAGCAGGGCTGCGCCCGGTCAGTACCTGGATGGGAGACTACATAGAAAAGCTAGGTTGCTGCTGGAAGTGGTGTTAGTGAGACCAGCAGGGGGCGCCCAACCTGTGGTCTCCGTGGGTCCTAATGCTCCAGTATAGTGACGGGGACTCTATGCTGCTCAGTGAGCGCCGTCTTTCGGAGGAGACGTTAAACCGAGGTCCAGACTCTCTGTGGTCGTTAAAAATCCCAGGATGTCCTTCAAAAAAGAGTAGGGGTTAAACCCCGGCATCCTGGCCCAAATCTGCCCACTGGCCTCTGTGCATCATGGCCTCCTAACCATCCCCATATCATAATTGGCTTCATCACTCTGTCTTCTCTCCACCAATCAGTTGGTGTGTGGTGTGCAGTCTGGCGCAATATCGCTGCCGTCGCGTCATCCAGTTGGATGCTGCACACTGGTGGTGGATGAGAAGATTCCCCCAAAAATGTGTAAAGCGCTTTGAGTGTCTAGAAATGCACTATATAAATGTAAGGAATTATTATAATTATTATTATTATTATTACTTTACAATGAATGCAAACTGTCATGGTTTATTAAAGATGCAAACCCCTCACTGCACGTCAGCTTATGTCTTCAGCAAACCTTCTAATACGTGCGGCACGATGACTTTTATAATAATTTAAGAGCGTCAAAAGTTGTGGATCTGATCTAAAACAATATAACTAAAGTAATCTCCATTGTACTGAGCGAGAGCGCTTCTCTTCCTGTTATACTGAACAGTCGTATCATCGATGACGCAAGCATGCTCCGGCTCTGAAGGCAAAATGCAGTGTGAGTGCAGGCCATCGGGGGAGAGGGTAGGGGGGCAATCGTGCTTCGACATGGTTCAAGGCAACTGTACCTACTGAGAGTACACCCTAAAAGACACAGGGTTACTCACTTTTTAAAGTAAAGTCTACTGATCTCTCTTAAAGACACAGGTTTACTCACTTTACTGTGACTAAAGTACTAGATAAGTTTCTTCTGAAGTGGTCAACTCATCGCTTCAAAAGACACAGGTTTACTCACCTTTTAAAGTAGTCAACTAATCGCTTTTTACAGTTCATTAGAAGATCGCTTAAACAAATCCCAAAAACAGACAGTACAACACTGGACAATCTAAATCGTGATATCACCCAAAGAAAACAACAATAACATTACAATTCTCACATGTCTTGTATTTTTTGTGCATGCAAATGCTCTGCATAATCTTCTTGATCAGTATTCTCAGAGTCCGAATCCTGCTCAAACTGATACGTCAATATTGACACCATCATGATCTAAACTGGATATAGTTAATGTACTATACTTATGGGGTGTTCACACCAGAAAC
Source organism: Danio kyathit (assembly GCA_903798195.1). Taxonomy (NCBI): domain Eukaryota; kingdom Metazoa; phylum Chordata; class Actinopteri; order Cypriniformes; family Danionidae; genus Danio; species Danio kyathit. The sequence goes on from LR812543.1 coordinate 9,618,142, forward strand.
TAGAGTCACCGGCCAGACAGAAGCCCTGCCCATGATGCTAATCCGCCTCTATTGTGAAGTGAATTTGATGCACGAATGACGCGAGTAAACTCAAAATGTTCACGTGTTTATTTATGTGCAAATAGCACAATTTATTTGCACATAAATAGACATGTGAACATTTTGAGTTCACTCGCGTCATTCGCGCGTCAAATTCACTTCACAATAGAGGCGGATTAGCATCATGGGCGGGGCTTCTCTCTGGCCGGTGAGTCTAGTTTCGTTGTTAAATGGCTAACATGGATTTTATTGAGAGAGTAACAATGCTTTATGTACTTTAGGAAAGCTGATATTCTGCGTACCTTCATTCGGCGCCGTGTCTTGAGTCCACTAGATCATTTCAGAGGTGCAGCTCTGTGAGTTCGTCAACTCCTTCAGAAAATATACCTGAATGATGGAAGCTTTCAGCAGTGCTTCCGACTGAGCCGAGCCCAGTTTGATGAGCTGTTGTCTGGTGTCGGCAGGAGGATTTCCCCTCGGGACACTAACAACAGGCGCTACGTCATAATCACGCCCCTACAAAAGCAAACTCCTGATTGGTTAACGCAGCGCGAATGTCCGCTAAAGTCCAAATTTTAAACTCAGTCGATTCACACTCAGGGCTTACTCACACTATGCTATCCGAACCGTGCCCAAGCCCGTTTCCCGGATCGTTTGAGAAGTGTGAGTGCTCTGAATCGGGCTCAGGCACGGTACACTTGGCCGGCCCTGGCCCGGTTGGAAGAGGTGGGCCAGAGCGCGGTTCACTTGGGCTCAAGTGCAAGTGTGCCTGAGCCCGAAACTGAAAGCGAGACGTGACTTTTAAGGGACTGTATCATATGGATTAATTAATCATTCGTACTGTTCAATGAACGCAAACTGTCGTAGATTATTAAAGACGCAAACCCCTCACTGCACATCAGCTGCGCCTTCAGCAAACCTCCTAATTCCTGCAGCACGAGGACTTTATGATTGTTTATGAGCGTCAAAAGTGGCTGATCTGTTCGGTGGAATATTAGACTGGGATATAACTAAAGAAATCTCCACTGTGCTGAGCGAGAGGGCTTACTGAGCAGCGCGTCATCAATGACGTAAGCGTGCCCAGGCCCGAATGTAATGTGAGTGCGGGCCGTCGGGGGAGACGGGAGGGGGGACAAGCGTGCTGTGGCCCGATTCAAGGCAACTGTACATAGTGTGTGTACGGCCTAAGTTTGCACCGCTTCATTTGTGTGAATTGCATCATTTCCGCCACCTCATTCGCACGAATAGCACCGCAGGATGTTTATTCATGTCTTTGCATTGACTTGCATCCACTCGCTTTTAACGCTTCATCCACATTTGGTGTGAACGCACCACTACAGTATATAATACTGAAACACTGCCTAAGCTGTTTGCCTTCACAATGCACTGAGACCAGTCACATTTTTTAAACGGAAGGCGAGACTTCATCTAATCCAGTAATTTGGTATTGCAATAATGTAAATTATGTGAGAAATAATGCGTTTTTTGATCCGTAAAGCATGAGAGCAATGTCAAGACTTTGTAAAAAAGCATAATAAGACTCCTTTAAATTAAGATCAGCTAATATATTTGATAACTTGCTCACCTTCAGACCTTTCAGACCTACTGTAGGGGATTTTCTTGTTGTTGTTCTTTAGTAGAAAGATTAAAGAAGATTTTTAGCTGAATTGTGATTCTTGTAAGTCAAAAAACACATGGCAAAATAAAATAGCTATTTCTTCTGATGATACATTGGGGTCTTATAAAGCAAAACGATTGGTTTGTGCAACAAACAAAAAAACTAATTTACAACGGTATTACCCTTAACCCATAGCCTCTGCAAACTTTTTCCATTAAATGCAAGTCAGTGGTGATTAGCTGCATGGGGTCTACTAACAACACAGGCGCAAAATGTTTTTTTGGGTGTTAAATAATGGTGCGAATATCAGAAAACAGACTACCACAAACCTTAGTAAATCGCCTTGTGTGTGAGCCGCAAAAAACACTGTGTCCACACTTTTTCATCGCTAATGTTTCGCTGCATGTCTTCAGTCAGTTTTGGCAGTTTTTCAATGCCAAAAAAGGATTTATGCTGTTGCAAGCTGTTGGCAAATCTGGCTTTTTGTCTCTCATGTCTGATACAAATCAAGAGTTTGGAAATATTTAATTTTGAGAAAGAAAAAAAATATATAGACAGATAAACAAAACCCATGTTATTCGTAAAAAGTTGCCAGTACCAGCTTGAATACTCTTAAGAATATGTTTTCAGCGTATTTCAAAAGGAAACATGGAATTGACAAATTATGTTTTTTATTTTGTTAATTGCTTGATGATTTTTATTTTGTATTTGTCTATGTCCAACGTCCAACCTAAAATCAATCAATTATCAACATCTAATTATCTAATAATGTTACAGCTTGATGTTGTGCGGACGTTACAACCATCTATCAGATGTTGGATTTCGGTAGCCATACCTGATGAATAAATGTCAGTATTTGACATCAATATGACGTTGGTTTAAGATGTAGACTCGGCGTTGGATTTTGGTCACTTTCCAATAGAGGTGTGAACCTACACTGGTCTCACAGTTCGGTTCGGTTACGATTATCATGCCAACGATTCGGTTCAATTCGGTATCTCGGTGCATCACGGTGCATTGACGATGCTTTCCATACACAGTTTTATATTTTCTTCACAGCACAGCAATTATTGTATTAAAATGTATAAATATATTTATATACTATTTGTAAAACAAGTTTGTCCTTTAATACAAACAGTCAGAATAAAGGTAAAGTTGGTTTTATATTTACACATTCGTTCATTTAGAAGTCTCTATATTGTTTATCATGTTACTTTGAATATTCGATTGGAATTAGCATACAAGTAACAAACAACATTAACACTATCTAATTGACTGTGAACAATGTTGTACTTTGATAGTCATTGGCTGCTAATATGATTTCCCTATTTAGAATTTGCAAATAATACTTTTCTGAAGTTATATTATTAAGGAGAATGTCTGAATATCTGAATATAAAACCAACTTTACCTCTATCTTCAGATATATAAACTGTACCTTTAAGCAACACGAGCATTTATAGCAAATAAACAAATATAAATATCCCGCTCGCTTCCTGAGCCTTGTCTACCAACTACCAAGTTCTTTCTTACACCCCTTTGATTGGTCACGCGCTCAACAGAAAGGGCTGCGATTGGCTCTTACACGCTGGTGCTCTTCACAGCTGCACTCATGGGCCACAGTGAGAGAGAAATGGAGTTTACTTTCATTCTCTTAATCGCCGTGAAATAGGGGCTTTTGCTGTAAGTGTCAGTGAAACAGTGTTCAGCAAACACACAGACAGTGAAATTGTGCACAGTTTCTGAGTTTTTAGTAGTTAGAGCGTAGTAAATAGCCTACTCGCGCTCGCCGCTCGCCTCCCTCGCCATAGTAAGCTACGGAGACATAGCGCATGTGAGATAAATGACGTCAGTATATAATAACCGGTTATAATTATTACTGAACCGATACCAAATTGTTCGCGTCTGCATCGCGGTGCACAGAAGAAACGATTAATTTTGACACCCCTACTTTCCAACACAACCTAAAAAATCAACCAAATATAAATGTCATTTGACGTCGTTATTGGACATCAAAGTAACGTCCTTAGACGCTGTCTAGACATTGAATTTTGGTTACCTGACGTCACAGCCTAAATCTAACCTAATATTAACATCTTATGGCGTTGTGCCTGCTGGGCTACTTTACATCTTTGGATGGCCTGAGGATGGAACTGTCCCTTTAAATTACATGATTACTGTAGGCAACACAAAGATTTAGTCTCCATAATTATAATGAAAACATGGTCTTTATGGAGACTCATTGCTCCCATACACATATTATTTGATTATGTGATAAGCACTGCATCTTTTCTCCTTTTTTTTTCTTATAATAACGAGATTTTATTTTGTTAAAACAAAATTTTTTTCTTATTAAGGTTTTTCTAGTTAAAACTACTTTTTTATGTGACAAAATAGGCCGTTTTGTAATTTGATATCTTCAGCCATAGCTATACGGAATACTGTATGTAGAAGACCTCTTGTTGCTTGTTGTTTTAACAAAACATCTTGTCAATACAAGAAAAGATGTCATTTTTAATGAGAAAATAACGAAATAAACAAATTAAAGTTAAATATGTGATCAATGCATCATTCTCACCTCATTACAAGAACGTTTAAACATATGTACATAAAAAAGCACAACAAAATGACCCAATATTAACTTTAAAATTAAAGTTGTGGGAAAATATGTTGTTTTAACAAGATAAGGTCTCGTTATTATGACATCATTAAGTGGAAAAAAAAATTGTGTGGCAGTAATGCATCACCATCCACCTCATTACATGAACTTTTAAACAGATGTACAAATAAAAGCACAATAAAATGACCCAATGTTAACTTTAGAATTAATATTGTGAGAAAATATGTCATTTTAACGAGATGAAATCTTGCTATTATGACATACTTAAGTAAAAATATATAATATGTGTGTGGCAGTAATGCGTCACCATACTCATCTCATTACAACACAATTCAAAAGTATTTACACACAAAAGCACAACAAAATGACCCAAGATAACTTTAGAATTTAGAGAAAATACCGTCACCTTAGAATTATAATTTTCTATCTGACATTTTTGTCAAAATTGAGTTATTGACATATTCTTATTAATTGACAACTTATTTACATTATGGGATTTGTTTTATGAGTTGTTTACATTTTAAGACTTTTTATTTAAAAAACAAATGTCACACACATAATGTTTGCAATGGAATTCAAAAACTTTGAAGCTCAATATCTCAAAATCATTCAGAATGCAGATAGAACCTTATAATTCCAAGGTGACGATATGTCATTTTAACGAGAAAGGATTATTATGACATTCATTCATTCATTGTCTTGTCGGCTTAGTCCCTTTATTAATCCGGGGGGCGCCACAGCGGAATGAACCACCAACTTATCCAGCACGATTTTACGCAGCGGATGCCCTTCCAGCCGCAACCCATCTCTGGGAAACATCCACACACTCATTCATACACTACACAATTTAGCTTACCCAATTCACCTGTACCGCATGTCTTTGGACTGTGGGGGAAACCCACGCGAACGCAGGGAGAACATGCAAACTCCACACAGAAACGCCAACTGACCCAGCCCAGCCAAGGTTCGAACCTGTGACCCAGCGACGTTCTTGCCTACTACCTACTGCGCCACTGCGTCGCCGTTATTATGACATACTGTACTTAAGTGAAAATATATATTATGTGTGTGGCAGTAATGCATCACCATATCCACCTCATTACAAGAATGTTTAAACATATGTACACACAAAAGCACAACAAAATGACCCAATATTAACTTTAAAATTAATTTTGTGAGAAAATATGTCATTTTAACGAGATAAAATCTTTCTTTTATGACATACTTAAGCGAAAATATATAATGTGTGTGTGTGAGTAATGCATCACCATACTCACCTCATTACAAGAACTTTTAAACATATGTACACACAAAAGCACAACAAAATGACCCAAGATTAACTTTAAAATGAATATTGTGAGAAAATATATCGTTTTAACAAGATGAAATCCTGCTATTATGAAATACTTAGGTGAAAATATATAATATGTGTGTGGCAGCAGTGCATCACCATATCCACATCCTCACAAAAACGTTTAAACATATGTAAACACAAAAGCACATCAAAATGACCCAATATTAACTTTAGAATTATTATTGTGGAAAAATATGTCATTTTAACAAGATAAAATCCTGCTGTTATGACATACTTAAGTGAAAATGTATATGTGTGTGGCAGTAATGCGTCACCATACTCACCTCATTACAGATCATTTAAACATAAGTAAACATCAAGATGACCCCAGATTAGCTTTAAAATTAATATTGTGGGAAAATATGTTGTTTTAACAAGATAAAAATCTTTCTATTATGACATACTTAAGTGAAAATATATAATATGTGTGTGGCAGTAATGCATCACCATATCCACCTCATTACAAGAACGTTTAAACAACATATGTACACACAAAAGCACAACAAAATGACCCAATATTTACTTTAAAATTAACTTTATTATGAAAAAATATGTCGTTTTAACAAGATAAAATCCTTGCTATTATGACATAGTTAAGTGAAAATATATAATATGTGTTGTGGCAGTAATGCGTCACCATACTCGCCTCATTACAAGACAATTTAAAAGTATTTACACACAAAAGCACATCAAAATGACCCAAGATAACTTTAGAATTAAGAGAAAATACCGTCGTTTATCGAGAAAAGATCTAGTTATCATGACATAATTAAGAAAAAATATATAATATGTGTGTGGCAGTAATGCGTCACCATACTCACCTCATTACGAGTCCATTTAAACATATGTACACACAAAAGCACATCAAAAAGACCCAATGTTAACTTTAAAATGAATATTGTGATAAAATATGTTAAGATAATTAAGTGAAAAAAAATATGTGTGGCAGCAATGCATCACCATACACCTCATTACAAGACAATTCAAAAGTATTTACACACAAAAGCACACCAAAATGACCCAATATTAACTTTAAAATTAACTTTATTGTGATAAAATATGTCGTTTTAATGAAATAGGATTTCTTTATTATGACATAATTAAGTAAAAATATATAATATGTGTGTGGCAGTAATGCGTCACCATACTCACCTCATTACAAGACCATTTAAACATATGTACACACAAAAGCACAACAAAATGACCCAATGTTAACTCTAGAATTAATATTGTGGGAAAATATGTCATTTTAACAAGATTAAATCTTACTATTATGACATACTTAAGGAAAAAAATATAATATGTTTTGGCAGTAATGCATCACCATATCTACTTCGTTACACGACAATTCAAAAGTATTTACACCCAAAAGCACAACAAAATGACCCAATATTTACTTTAAAATTAACTTTATTATGGAAAAATATGTCGTTTTAACAAGATAAAATCCTTGCTATTATGACATACTTAAGTGAAAATATGTAATATGTTGTGGCAGTAATGCGTCACCATATTCACCTCATTACAAGACAATTTACAAGTATTTACAAACAAAAGCACATCAAAATGACCCAAGGTAACTTTAGAATTAAGAGAAAATACCGTCGTTTTAATGAGAAAAGATCTAGTTATTATGACATAATTAAGTAAAAATATATAATATGTGTGTGGCAGTAATGCGTCACCATACTCACCTCATTACGAGTCCATTTAAACATATGTACACACTAAAGCACAACAAAATGACCCAATGTTAACTTTAATTAATAATGTGGGAAAATATGTTGTTTTAACAAGATGAAATCTTACTATTATGACATACTTAAGGAAAAAAATATAATATGTTTTGGCAGTAATGCGTCACCATACTCATCTCATTACAAGACAATTCAAAAGTATTTACACCCTAAAGCACAACAAAATGACCCAATATTAACTTTAGAATTAAGAGAAAATATGTCATTTTAACGAGAAAAGATCTAGTTATCATGACATAATTAAGTAAAAATATATAATATGTGTTTGGCAGTAATGCGTCCCCATACTCACCTCATTACAAGACAATTTAAACATATGTACACACAAATCACATCAAAATGACCCAATGTTAACTCTAGAATTAATATTGTGGGAAAATATGTCGTTTTAACGAGATGAAATCTTACTATTATGACATACTTAAGGAAAAAATATAATATGTTTTGGCAGTAATGCATCACCATATCTACTTCGTTACATGACAATTCAAAAGTATTTACACCCAAAAGCACAACAAAATGACCCAATATTTACTTTAAAATTAACTTTATTATGAAAAAAATGTCGTTTTACCAAGATAAAATCCTTGCTATTATGACATACTTAAGTGAAAATATGTAATATGTTGTGGCAGTAATGCGTTACCATACTCACCTCATTACAAGACAATTTAAAAGTATTTACACACAAAAGCATATGAAAATGACCCAAGATAACTTTAGAATTAAGAGAACATATGCCATTTTAACGAGAAAAGATCTAGTTATCATGACATAATTAAGTAAAAATATATAATATATGTGTGGCAGTAATGCGTCACCATACTCACCTCATTACAAGACCATTTAAACATATGTACACACAAAAGCACATCAAAAAGACCCAATGTTAACTTTAGAATTAATAATGTGGGAAAATATGTCATTTTAACAAGATAAAAATCTTTCTATTATGACATACTTAAGTGAAAATATATAATATGTGTGTGGCAGTTATGCATCACCATACTCACCTCATTACGAGTCCATTTAAACATATGTACACACAAAAGCACATCAAAATGACCCAATGTTAACTTTAAAATGAAGATTGTGATAAAATATGTTGACATAATTAAGTGAAAAAAAAGATGTGTGGCAGCAATGCTTCACCATACACCTCATTACAAGACAATTCAAAAGTATTTACACACAAAAGCACACCAAAATGACCCAATATTAACTTTAAAATTAACTTTATTGTGATAAAATATGTTGTGTTAATGAAATAAGATTTCTTTATTATGACATAATTAAGTAAAAATATATAATGTGTGTGTGGCAGCAATGCGTCACCATACTCCCCTCATTACGAGACCATTTAAACATATGTACGCACAAAAGCTCAACAAAACGACCTAAGCTTAACCCAAAACGAACTCAAAATGACCCAAAGCAAATGAAACATAAATATAATTTCTAAAAGTAAAAGCATCAGCACATGCAACAGTATTTGTGGCGTTATATTAACCACAAACCGCCAGCGTATGTGATCGCATAAGCACATCGACTGTTTAAACGCTTAAAATATAAAGCATGTAATTATTTCACGCTTATGGAGTTTTGGATATTTAAGCAGATTTAGCTCTGGGATGTGTGATGTTTGAGGTCAAGCCGAGGTTGTTCAGGATTATGTCACAGACGGTTTATGGGGCTTTTTTTTTTTTTGCCCTTTTAGGCTCCTATTAATATTTAAAGGCCATTTTTTCCTATATTAATTTATGAAATTACTGTCACGAACAGATGTCGGGGATTTTAACCTGCGACGAGTTACTCTATTTAATTAACATTGAGTTGGGGAAATTGCTCTTGAACCGTGAGCTCGGCGGTGATTAATGGAGGGTGATTTTCTATTTTTTTTTTTCCAGATGGAGGCTTTAGTTGAGGCATAGATCAGGGCTGAGAGGTGATTCGTAACGTAACCCTGGATAATTCCTACTCGGCAGATACTCTCGCTCTAATGTTAGTACGACCAAGTGCAAGTTAATAAAGCGTTGCGGGAGGTCTGGTTGCGCTCTTTTTACGCCCGAATGCCACCCGGTGATCCTCCATAGATCGATGCACACGCTCCTGACCCATGCACAGAATGAAAAATGAACATAAATATTGATAATACTGAGCTGAGTGTAGAAATGAAAGGAGCATGTGATGTAGGCTAGCATTCGACTCAATATTTCACTACGTCAATATCAATATCTTGATGGTTGTTGCAATGAATTTTGGAGATTGCTTTATTTAATGACTAAAGGAAATCAATTTTACAATGTCTGATGATGATGATGATGATGATGATGATGATGATATCTAGAGAGCTAGATACATCAAAGTTTATTGCAAAGAGGATACAAATTAAGAGAGAAAGTCTTGAAAAATATCAAGTCAAATATTATTTACTGTCATCATGACAAAGAAAAAATAAATCAGTTATTAGAAATGAGTTATTAAAACTAATATGTTTAGAAATGTGTTGAAAAAATCCTCTCTCGGTTAAACAGAAAAAAATAAACAGGGGGGCTAATAATTCTGAATTGAACTGTTTATCTTATTTTAATGTAGTTAAATGTAGTTATCTGTTCGAACTGTTGCCATCTGGGCGGCGCTACAGAGCACCAAACACAAAAACAGCCAGACACAGGAAAAGTTTCTTTCCTCAAGCCATCTACCTCATGAACAGTTAAATATTCCCCTACTGTGCAATTAATGTGCAATACTTTCTCATACGCACTTGTACACAGCACCTTATAACAATATACAATGCAATACTTTCTCACACGCATTTGTACACAGCACCTTATAACCTGTATATTTATAACAAATGTGTACATACAACTCAACATCCAGATCTTTTTGACTAACTGCATCTCTGTTTAATGTTTATTGCTTTTTTGTTTTTGTCACACTTAATTTTGTGTTGTCACTTGTCACTTTATGTACACTGGAAGCTTCTGTTGCCAAAACAAATTCCTTGTGTGTGTGAAGCACACTTGGCAATAAAACTGATTCTGATTCTGATTCTGATTAATTTTACATTTTAAAATAAATAATAAAACCGTAAATGTATTAAAACTTTATAATTTACAAAATTTAAATTCAAACCAATAATAAAAACAACAACCTGTTTCGCAATGAAAATAAATTAACACTACTGGGGCAAGATAGAGGAATGAAATCAATACATTATATATATATATATATATATGAAATTATTTTAATTAAATATAAAATAAAATATTATTTAATGTGGTTAATTTTACATTTTAAATAATAAAACTGTAGATTTATTATAACTTTATAATTATATATATATATATATATATATATTATATATATATATATATATATATATATATATATATATATATATATATATATATATATATATATATATATATATATATATATATATATATATATACACACACAGTTGAAGTCAGAATTATTAGCCCCCCTGTTTATTTTTTTCCCCTAATTTCTGTTTATTGGAGAGAAGATTTTTTTCAACACATTTCTAAACAAAATAGTTTTAATAACTCATCTCTAATAACTGATTTATTTTATCTTTGCCATGATGACAGTAAATTAATATTTGACTAGATATTTTTCAAGACACTTCTATACAGCTTAAAGTGACATTTAAAGGCTTAACTAAGTTAATTAAGTTTACTAGGCAGGTTAGGGTAATTAGGCAAGTTATTGTATAATGATGGTTTGTTCTGTAAACTATCAGAAAAAAATTAGCTTAAAGGGGCTAAAGATGACCTTAATATGGTTTTTAAAAAATTAAAATCTGCTTTTATTCTAGCCAAAATAAAACAAATAAGACTTCCCCCAAAAGAAAAAATATTATTAGACATATTGTGAAAATGTCCTTGCTCTGTTAAACATAATTTGGGAAATATTTAAAAAAGAAAAACAAATCAAAGGTGGGCTAATAAATCTGACTTCAACTGTATGTATATATATATATATATATATATATATATATATATATATATATATATATATATATATATATATATATATATATATATATATATATATATATATATATATATATATATATATATTTCATTTTTTAAACACATAAAGAGAAATAAACAAACAATTTATTTTATATTAAAAATTTGTTAAAACTTTTAAATATTTGAAAAATTCTACTACTACTACTAATAATAATAATTAATAATAATAATTCCTTACATTTATAAAGCGCTTTACACATTTTTGGGCGGAATCTCCTTATCCACCACCAGTGTGCAGCATCCACCAGGATGACGCGACGGCATCCATATTGCGCCAGACCGCACACCAGCTGAGAGTGATGAAGCCAATTATGATATGGGGATTGTTAGGAGGCCATGATGCACAGAGACCAGTGGGCAGATTTGGCCAGGATGCCGGGGTTTAACCCCTACTCTTTTTCGAAGGACATCCTAAGATTTTTAATGACCACAGAGAGTCTGGACCTCGGTTTAACCTCTCATCCGAAAGACGGCGCTCACTGAGCAGTATAGAGTCCCCATTAATATACTGTGGCGTTAGGACCCACATAAACCGCAGGTTGAGCGCCCCCTGCTGGTCTCACTGACACCACTTACGGCAGCAACCTACTTTAGCTTTTCCATGTGGTCTCCCATCCAGGTACTGACTGGGCGCAGCTAAATATATATATATATATATATATATATATATATATATATATATATATATATATATATATATATATATATACACACACACACACAAAAATTGTTGTTTAGAAATAAATAATTAACAGTTTTTACGTAGGTGGTTTGGGAGAGTGAAAATGGTCACGTTAAACTATATTGTGACTTTTTTTAATAATAGGAAAGTTAAAGTATGTTTGCAAGCATTTTCCCCTCACATTTTTGAAACAATTATCATACAAATGATCCTACAAACGCTAAAAACACTGCATTGTGCGTGTCAGACCAGTAGGTGGCGAGCTCACTTTGTAAAGAAACATTGTTTCGCCTACACACTCTTAAAAAAGCACACTTTGAAACCAATTCTCCAAACGTATTTTTCTAGCCTCCAAAACGTTGTGCAAATTAACGAAACACTAAATTTCTTATGTCTATTTTCTTCACTTTTATTAGAGAATTTATTTAAATGCTTTAGAAACTTTGTAACAGCCACCACTAGTGTATGACACGGGAATTGTTGATATGACGAAATGACAGAAAATCATATCAGTGTCTGTCTAAAAGTGTCTCTTCAACTTGATTGAGTTTGTCCCTCAGTGATTAGCTAGATGCGCTGAATAAAGCTCGACGGAGTCAACGTGTCAACGACAGACACCAGTTCAAACTCTGTCTGGGAGCTAATTAGTCACACTTCATTATGAGTCTGACTGAAGGTGATTGTAATAATTACACGGAGGGTTTCCCTGTTTATTCGGTCACACCAAGCTTTTGGCGGTGGCTTCTGCGGAAGAGGGAAAAAGCAAAGGTCATTGTTGCTTTCCTTGCACAATAATAAAGGCGATCGGAGGAATCTCTGGAGGTAATGGGCCAGAACCGTGTAAACAGCAGAATGTGCGTCATTAACAGCAGAAAACGAGCGGCCACGTTGTGTCATTACAGACCGCTTCACCAAACAGCTGTAGCGCATTATGGCAAATCTGAAGCCCAATGGGATGACAGGAGGAAAGACTGATCCACACTTTTTTGTAGTTTTTTTCATTGCAAGATTTTGGAGGGAAAGCCGTGATAAACTGTGCGGTAGCTTTCCTTTCACACTTTATAAGGGAAAAAGTTAAAGCATGTACGGCCTACAGTTATCTAGTCGTTGGGGAATGAGTGAATCAAAACGGTCTTTGCTTTGAGTATGTTGGGGTGTTGAATCACATTCAGTCTTTTGTTTGTTTGTTGCCAGAGCAATGAGTTGCTGGTTTCAGTTCACTTATTTTCCAGTATTGTCACTAGGAATAAAGGGTTTCTGAATTTTCCATCCAAATGATTTGACATTAAAAAATGAATAATTGTCCATATTTTTCTATACCATACCTGTCAACATTGGGATGTGAAAATAAGGGATATGCCCACCAAAAGGGATCCCCCCCCCCCTTTTTTTTTTTTTTTAAATCCCCAAATTACTAAATATGTTGATTTGGAGCTGTTTCGTTATAAATAAACTGTTAAATGGGCAGTAATATGTTTTATTATTATTATTATTTACAAAAGAAAAAATAAATAGTATATATTAGCAGAAAATACTTTAGCAAACAGTTTAGCTTATTAAAATTAATAGCTATTATAATGAAATAAATTCAAGCTATCAAATCTCATTAGCCTTTTCTTCACTGTATAACTGACACCTTCTAATTAAAGAGCAACAAACGAATCTCTTATTTATTAAATATCAGGTGTCACTTTAAAAATGCAACCATCTAACGTTATAATAAAAGCATTCGATTGCCTTTTTATGCTCATTTAGGACGAAGTTAGTTGTGTTTGAAAAAAACCCCACCAAGATCGACATCTTTAGATATTATTATTATTAATTATGTGTATGTGTCTGTTTAAACACGCACCCAAAACCCAGACTTTCACTCCGTTTCAAATCGCGTGTACAGAATCTGTTTGGGAAACCTCTATTTATCACTATGGAGCGCGTCAGCTGACAGTCATGCACTGCTATATGACTGTTTTGAAGATTGCATATGAAGGGGGGACGGCATCTGTGATGAAAAGGCAAGGAAATCCCGCCGTTTTTGTATTTATTTTAAAGTGTTTTCATGCCTAAACAAAGCGAAAGCATAGAACAGGCTCACATTTAAGTGCAAATGGCGGCCCCTGGTGGTTTGGCGGTATGGGTTGCGTATAGGGAGGCTCTGCTCTTTAATGGTTATTTGCCACCCTTCAGAGAAAGACTGAAAATACGGGAGAAATACGGGAAAATACCTTTACGGGATGATAGCGGGATAGAACTGTAAAATACGGGAGAATCCCGGGAAAAACAGGAGGGTTGACAGGTATGTTCTATACACAGTCAATTAATTTGAAAGAAAATTGGTGTTTTTCATAATCTTGGCTAATCAAAATACAATATACCATATATAATACTAAAAATAATACCATATTTACTGTGATGGACTCCTCCCTGGCCTCCCCAAAAAGACAATCAGACAGTTGCAGCTCACCCAGAACGCTGTTGCCAGGGTTCTTACCAGAACCGGAAAATCTGAGCACATCACACCTGTCCTCAGGCTCTCAGTTGCATTCAAAATAGATTTTAAAGTATTTTTACTTGTCTATGGATCACTAAATAGCTCAGGACCTCAATACATTACAGATATACTCACTGAATACAAACCTAACAGATCACTCAGAACATTACGATCAAGTAAATTAGAAATCTAAGAGTTCAGTCGAAGCAGGGTGAATCCGCCTTCATCTACTTTGCCCCCCAACTCCCTGGTAACTGTGGAGGCCATGTGAGTACAGTGAACTCATTGTCATGTTTAAGAAACCAGTCTGAGATGATTCACGCTTTATGACATGGCGCGTTATCCTGCTGGAAGTAGCCATCAGAAGATGGGATGGACATAAAGGGATGGACATGGTCAGCAACAATACTCAGGTAGGCTGTGGTGTTGACATGATGCTCATTTGGTACTAATATCCCCCACACCATTACACCACCACCACAAGCCTGAACCGTTGATACAAGGCAGGATGGATCCATGCTTTCATGTTGTTGACGCCAAATTCTGACCCTACCATCCGAATGTCGCAGCAGAAATCAAGACTCATCAGACAAGGCAACGTTTTTCCAATCTTTTATTGTCCAATTTTGATGAGCCTGTGCAAATTGTAGCCTCAGTTTCCTGTTCTTAGTGGACAGGAGTGGCACACGGTGTGGTCTTCTGCTGCTGTTGTCCATTCGCCTTAAGGTTGGACGTGTTGTGCGTTCAGAGATGCCTTTCTGCATACTTCAGTTGTATTGAGTGGTTATTTGAGTTACTGTTGCCTTTCTATCAGCTCGAACCAGTCTGGCCATTCTCCTCTGACCTGTGGCATCAACAAGGCATTTGCGCCCACAGAACTGCCGCTTGCTGGATATTTTCCCGTTTTCTGACCATTCTCTGTAAATCCTAGAGATGGTTGTGCGTGAAAATCCCAGTAGATGAGCAGTTTCTGAAATACTCAGACCAGACTGTCTGGAACCAACAACCATGCCATGTTCAAAGTCACTTAAATCACCTTTCTTCTTCATTCTGATGCTTAGTTTGAACCGCAGCAGATCGTCTTAACCATGTCTACATGCCTAAAGACATTAAGTCGCTGCCAAGTGATTGGCTGATTAGAAATTTGCGTTTACGAGCAGTTGGACAGGTGTACCTAATAAAGTGGCCAGTGAGTGTAAAGAAGCATATAATCAGAAAATTATCAGTATTAACCACATTGAAATAAATCAAATTGAATAAAAATCTTTTGAAAATACATTTTAATTAAATGTAGATTTTAATAAATCTCATAATTGCTCAAAAAAGGTCCAGATATATGAAACATATACATTTAGTTCTAACACAATGTTTATATTACTCTGACAAGTATACAAACAAAAAAAGAATACTTTTTTGTAATGCAGTGGTTCGTGAATAGACATACATAGTCATACTAATATCATTTTGAAAGTAATTTAACTAAAAATATTTTTGACATCTACAGTTGAAACCAGAAGTTTACACACGCTCTAAAAAAAGGAACATAATCATTTTTTTTTTTTTTTATGTCTGATAGTAAATCATACTAAACGTTTACTATTTTAAGTCCGTTAAGTTTACCCAAGTCATTTACATTTGCTAAATGCCAGAATAATGAGAGAATTTTTTTAAAAATTTCTGGACAGTCAAAAGTTTACACACATTTCCTTGGTATTTTTTTAGCTTTGCTTTTAAACTGTATAACTTTGGTCAAATGTTTTGGGTATCCTTCCACAAGCTTCTCACAATAGTTTGAAGGAATTTTTACCCATTCCTCCTGACAGAATTGATGTAACTGAGTCAGATTTGTAGGCTGTCTTGCTCGCACAAGCTTTTTCAACTCTGCCCACAAATTTTCTATAGGATTGAGTTCAGGGCTTTGTGATGGCCACTCCAAAACATTCACTCTGTTGTCCTTAAAGCACATTTTAACTAATTTGGCAGCATGCTTAGGGTCATGGTCTGTTTGGAAGACCCATTTGTGGCCAAGTTTTAATTTCCTGGCTGATGTCTTGAGATGTTGCTTCAGTATTTCTACATATTGTTCTTTCTTCATGATGCCATCTATGCTGTGAAGTGGACCAGTCCCTCCTGCAACAAAACAGCCCCACACCATGATGCTGCCGCCTCCATACTTTACAGTTGGGATGGTGTTCCTAAGCTTGTAAGCTTTCCCCTTTTTCCTTCAAATGTAACACTGGTCATTATGGCCAAACAGTTCAATCTTAGTTCCATCAGACCACAGGACATGTCTCCAAAAATGTGTCTTTTTCCCAGTGTAATTTAGCAAATTGTATTCTGGCTTTTGTTGATTCTGGCTTGTTGATTTTCCCATGTTGTCACACAAGGAAGCAGTGTGTTTGAGGTTTTCCTAAATACTATTCTACAGTTGTGCCTCCAATTAACTCAAATGTTGTCAATTAGCCAATCAGAAACTTCCAAAACCTTGACACCATCATCTGAGTTTTTTCAGAGGCATAATAATCTTATTGTATGTAAACTTGACTTTCAAGAAAAGTTATAACAAATTCTCAAAAAATATCTTCATTAGTTTGCCATTAAGCATAACAGAAACAAATGTGATAATCCTAACTTACCTAAAAGAGAAAAAGTTTAGTCACATTAACATCTGACTTTTTTTTAAATGGTTATGTGCCTTTTTATTTAGTGTATGTAAACTTCTGGTTTCAACTGTATAAAAGCGTTCCATATGTTCCAGGATCCACAGTTATTAGAGCATTTGTTTTTCGTTACTACATCTAAAAAATATATATATATTTAAAAAAAACTGACATATTTTATCTTTACATAATTTCATTATATCTTAAAGCACCTGCAAAGTTTGGTTTCCTACCTAAAAACTTTGCATTAAACATTTCATCTGTCTCTTTAAGGTCAAAATTGCTCCCGGTGCAATATGAGGGTTAACTTATTATTAAAGTGCGAATCAGTGATTAGTGGACGTGATAAGTCAGACCTTCCAGCGGTCACATCTCACACACACACAATACACCGCAGAGCTTTCATTTCCCCTCTCATAAAATCCTGTCGGAAAAAAAAGGCAAAAGTTCAATTTCCTCCGATCTGCATCTCTGTGTTTACTCTGCTGTCCCTGTCTCGTGTGTATGTGTGTTTGGCTCTGGAGGTCTGCTGGGATGTTGACAGCTCTTCAGGTTGACTCTGTGTTGCGTAAACAGAGATTAGTGACCGTACTGGCTCTTAATTAAAGTCAGAAAGCTGCCAAGGGACGCGGCGGGCCATCAAATATTAATGTAGACGCTCCCCGCAGCAGGCCGTCCCGCCGTTCTGGGGACGTGTATCACCACGATGCGCTCCAGAGGGATCATGACGGATCAAATGATGCAATGGAAGCCAAGGGAGAGAGACGCAATAGGCGAAAGATTCAGATGACTTTCTTTAGACCCTTTTAATGGCTCTCATGCTGTGTCCTAATTCGCATATATGATCTGTCCTAAATAGTAGGTTTTATCCCGGACGAGCCCCCAATTATGTTACAATCGTGGTTTTAAGAAAACGTAACATAAATAAACAACGACCTAAGTTCTACAACTGAATTATTTATTAACAAAGTAATCAGCAAAACCATCCAAAACGGTGAGAGATGGGGAGCCCGACAACATATTAAATAAATAACCAAACCGGTTTTAAAGCTGGTTGGGACTCCCGTCTCCAAACTAATTGTGAAAACAAAGCGGAACCAAATGTATCAATATCTTTTTTTGGTCCGGGCCAAATTAACCTAGAGAACCAATTGTAGTTTTAGGAGTTTTGTCTGATTTAAATATTAAGAATTTAGAGTTTGTTTCACATTAGCATTTAGTAGATTAGCACTGGCTATAATTAAGTCGGTGATACTGTAATTCCAGCATTTTTTTTTGTTTTAGAGTTCAGAGATTAAGGCTATCTTTGGTTATAGGCTTTGAAATAAAGGGTTTAGGATTGAGTTTTAGAGTAAAGATGGTAAGCTTTAGATTTAGTTTTAGTTTCAAGGGTTTGTGCTTAAGCCTTAAGAGTTTCAGTTTTAGTTGGCTGGAGTGTAGAGTTAAAGCTTAAAGGTTTAAAATTAAGTAGCCGAGGGTTTAGGATTAGATTTTGTCTTCAGGATTTGAGTTGTACGCCTTACAGTGTGGGATGTAGCGTTTGTGTAATTTTTACACCCCCAGATTTTTAAATGTGTTCCATATTTAATCATGTAACGTACATTAGATTTTAATATGATTAAATTGCACACATTTATTTGTAATTAATTTATACAGTTGAAGTCAGAATTATTAGCCCCTCTGATTATTAGCCCCCGTTTATTTTTTCCCCAATTTCTGTTTAATGGAGAGAAGATTTTTTCAAGACGTTTTTAATCACAATAGTTTTAATAACTCATGTCTAATAACTGATTTGTTTTATCTTTGTCATGATGACAGTAAATAATACAATCAAGACACTTCTATACAGCTTAAAGTGACATTTAAAGGCTTAACTAGGTTAATTAGGTTAACTAGGCAGGTTAGGGTAGTTAGGCAAGTTATTGTATAATGATGGTTTGTTCTGTAGACTATCGAATAAAAATATAGCTTAAAGGGGCTAATAATTTTGACCTTAAAATGGCTTTTTAAAAAATTAAAAACTGCTTGTATTGTAGCCGAAATAAAACAAATAAGACTTTCTCCAGAAGAACAAAATATTATCAGACATACTGTGAAAATTTTCTTGCTCTGTTAAACATCATTTGGGAAATATTTAAATAAGAAAAACAAATCCAAAGGGGGGCTAATATCTATACATAGATGTATAAATAAATATTGACACCCATTAAATTTGAATGAAAAAAATTGATTTCATATACATTGTATTAATATTGTAAGAATGGGAATTTAACTACAGCGATTTGAACTGCCGGGGTTAAACCCCTACTCTTTTTCGAAAGACATCTTGGGAATTAGTTACAAAATAACTGTATACAATGATTAAACATGAAATGGTAAAAGCATACGATATTAATTGTACCCAGCTTAAATGTAAAATAAAGTTAACCGAGAGAGAGAGATAACATGGGAGGAAATAATGTTCCAATGTACCAATATATTTATGTACAAATTAAACATTAAATTCTGTCCTGTACTTATAGAGAAGAGTGAAGAATCATATTCAATTTTATGATATTTAAAGTAATTAAATACTTATTTCTGACAAGTTGGTAAAACTAGTGGATTGAAAGATAGTGGTAAAGCATAAATATTTTTAAAGACTTTGCATTTGTAATTTGTATTTTTGGGACATTTAATAAGCCATCATTTAATTTATTTTAAAAAATCCCTGATTAGTTTTTGCTAATACAAACTAATGTTACACAGAATGACATCTGTAAAATCATTGTAAAATAATAATAATAATAATACAGATTTTTGCTGCTTATTTAAACTACTTAATTAAAATGAGCTGAATCAACACAATTCTTGAGTTTTTGTTGGGAAAAACGATTGGAAAACGTTGCCTGGTCTGATGAGTCTCGACTGCGACATTCGGATGGCAGGGTCAGAATTTGCCGTCAACAACATGAAAGCATGGATCTACCTTGTCTTATATCAACGGTTCAGGCTGGTGGTGGTGGTGTAATGGTGTGGAAAATATTTTCTTTTCACACTTTGGGGTTGTTAGTACCAGTTGATCATTGTTTCAACGCCACAGCCTACCTGAGTATTGTTGCTGACCATGTCCATCCCTTTATGACCACAGTGTACCCATCTTCTGATGGCTACTTCCAGCTTGATAACGCGCCATGTCATAAAGCATGAATCATCTTAGACTGGTTTCTTGAACATGACAATGAGTTCACTGTACTCAAATGGCCTCCACAGTCACCAGATCTCAATCCAATAGAGCACCTTTGGGATGTGGTGGAATGGGAGATTCGCATCGTGGATGTGCAGCCGACAAATCTGCAGCCACTGCGTGATGCTATCATGTCAACACGGAGCAAAATCTCTGAGGAATATTTCCAGTACCTTGTTGAATCTATGCCATGAAGGATTAAGGCAGCTCTGAAGGCAAAGGGGGTTCCAACTCGGTACTAGTAAGGTGTACCTAATAAAGTGGCCGGTAAGTGTAAAAGCCTTTATTAAAAAAAGTTGGTTTATCGGTTTGCTTTTTATAGTTTTGGATGCTCAAACACATTTTGTCTTAATTAAAACTATTGTAATCTTCATCATCATTGTCAAAACAGCAAAAACAAACAAAACCCCCTTTGATAATCAACCCATAATTAACACTATAGATTTGAAAACTGCCAAACACTAACTACATATCTGCCGCCAGCATTCGCATGTTTATATCATCTCAGAGAAGAATTAACAGTTCTCATGCTCTCGGTAATGCTGGGCCTGGTGTTAATTATACCATATAAAGGTGAAGTTGTGTTGCCGGAAGCGTTGTCAACAAGCGTTATCATTAGCCGCGAGATCCCTGGGATTAAATGAGCCGGGTTAAACTGTTGTTTTTTGGTGCGCTGTGCCTTTAAGAGGGGGCGTCCGAGCAGAAAAATAAAAAAAGTGGGAGTAGATTTGTTAGCTTTCTGATTAATGCCGAACACATCTGAATAGCAAAGCTCAGAGTGTGGGCAACGTGCTTAATCGACCTGTTTAAAACACAGAACAGAGTAGTACGACTTACACGGGTATTGAACACGTCATGTTTTTTCCCTGGGAATAATATTTCTAAAGGAGCCGTTGACATGGAATTGAACCAGATTTTGGTAAAAACCCAAACAATACAAACATACAAACAAAATAAATCTGAAATATTTGTTATGTGTAATAACAATGGAATGACACAAGTAGAAAGTACTGAAACATATTTAATACTTTATATAAAAGGCTTTTTTTTTTGGTGATGGCAGCTTAAAGATGCCTCTCATATGGAGAATGAAGTGACATGAATTGCTCAGGTGTGATTTTGTTTCACAGACTTCCACAGAAAATCTTGATGGTGCTGTGGGTCATGTCTATTCAATCTGATCTTTATTTTGTATTCTCTATTGGATTCAGATCAGGTGATTGGCTGGGCCATTCTACAGCTTGATTTTCTTTCTCTGAAAGCATTTGAGAGTTTCCTTGGCTGTGTTTTGGATCATTGTCTTGCTGAAGTGTCCACTCTGGTTTTATCTTCATCATCCTGCTAATGTAAAGTTGGACTGAAGCAGCTAATGATGATGGGCAGAGGGTTGCTGAATAACTACTGAGAGATTGCAGCTGCTGTCTGGTAGAGCTGCATGATTCTGGCTCAAATGAGAATCGCCTTTTTTTTGCTTAAAATAAAGATCACGATTCTGTAGATGTAAAATAAAGTTTAATATAAATAAAATAAAGGTTAATATAAGTAGCCTATTATTATTGTTATTCTCAGACATATGGTAAAACAACAACAATAATAATATTATATGTACAGGGTGGGCCATTTATATGGATACACCTTATTAAATTACAGAGACAATTGCCTTCAGATGACCCCAAAGATAAGAGTCTAAGGGGGTCAGATCGGGAGACCTTGGGGGCCATTCAACACGACAGCCAATCCACTTTTCAGGAAACTGAATTCAGGAAACCATTCCCATTTTATTAAGGTGTATCCATATAAGTGGCCCACCCTGTAGATCTACTGTTGGTTAAAATGCTAAATTTTGAATAGACTTTGAATGGTGGACTTGAACAGACTTTAAATTTGTCCTGCTCAGTAAAGTGATGACATTAGAATACAACAATTAATAATTCTAAAGTTGATTTATTATGTTTGAGATATATGCTTGCAATCTGTCATTGACAACATTATTAGAGCATTTATTCACTGGTAAAATCAGACATTTGTCATTATCAGATCCGCTCTTGCATTATATTCAACATTATATAGGCGAGACTGCTTATACTCATTCATTCATTTTCTTTTCGGCTTAGTCCCTTTATTCATCCGGGGTCGCCACAGCGGAATGAACCGCCAACTTATCCAGCACATGTTTTACGCAGCGGATGCCCTTCCAGCCGCAACCCATCTCTGGGAAACTTCCACACACACTCATTCATACTCATACACTACGGACAATTTAGCCTACCTAATTCACCTGTACCGCATGTCTTTGGATTGTGGGGGAAACCGGAGCACCCGGAGGAAACCCACGCGAACACAGGGAGAACATGCAAACTCCACACAGAAACGCCAACTGACCCAGCCGAGGCTTGAACCAGCGACCTTCTTGCTGTGAGGCGACAGCACTACCTACTGTGCCACTGCGTCGCCTAGTACTTATACTCACACTGTTAAACATTTAGTTTCATGCACAACTCTCTGTGTTCGCTTTAAAAGAAAAACATATTAAATGCTTGTCATAATCATAACTCTAAAATGCGATATTTAAATGATGTGCATGCTTTTGGTTTCATTTTCACTGCTAAGTGCTGTTCATACCTCCCGTGCGGCTCCCAAACGATCACTCTGTGCCACAAACTGAATGTTATTTACAACTTTATTACCTGTAATTCACAGCCTATGCAGGTTCTGTTCACTAAAGTAGACGCACGCGTGTCTATCATTAAGTAGGGTGCGTGCCCGCCCTCTCTGTGGTCACAGCTCACGGTCAGCAGCTCACGCCACGTGTGATTTCGCAGCGGCAAATACATCATTACATGAAAACAGAAATTACATTTTTGGGTGAATTATACCTTATAGATACAGTATGTAACTCTTTCAACACCATTTTGAGGTGTCCACATTGGTGAGCAACGTATGTAAAACAATGTGAGGACTTGTGCGGCCGCCTTTGCTTCTCTCCTAAACTTGATTGGCAGAATCGTAGAAATGCTGGATTAAGATCGTCTAGGGCAGTGGTTCCCAATCTTTTTTTTGCCTGAGACCAGGTTTTCCCCCTGGAAAATATTGTAAGGTCCCCCTTAACTTTTAAATATATCATCGCTCATAAGTTTGCAGTAATGACGACAAAAAATCTTGTTTTTAAACAAACAGTATGTTTATTACTATATCTAGATATGTTTATGCACAAATAATAGCCTAATGTAAAATATAATAGCAAAACATCAGTAGGCCATTTGAAACTAAAAAAATGTAAGCCTTTGGGCTTTAAATTGCCCCTTTTTGAAATCCTATAACAAAAATATCACTATTTACACTGGTGTATAAAGGAAAAAATTAATATAGACTATTACAATTTAATACTTGCATGTTATTTGTTATGCTCTATCAATTAATGTGAGGATTGCTGCGAGGAGAATCAGTGAGACTGTTTTTTTGTGGGGGATGGATTACAAATTTGTCCATTTTTGGTCAGCTAAAACTGAGGAGTCTTTGCATCTGAAAACGTGAGATTAGGGCTGGACGATATGGCAAAAATTTATATCACGATATATTTTTTTTATTTCGGTCGATACGATATAATTCCGATATCGATATGGACAATATTAAAAAGAAAGGAAAAACTCCCAAGAACCCACACAATGGATGTCTGTACCTACAAATGTCTGCAAAGTGAATTTGCAAAGTCGATAATACCTCCAGACTCTTACAACTTTTTTTTTTTTAATTTAGCCTATTCAAACAAGAAATGTGAAATAAACTATCAAATAAATAAAGCTAAAAAATTCATAAAAAATATGCAAAATAGTTTTTTAGAAAAATAAGTTTTGTAGTATAACCAGCAGGACAGCAGTGATGTGTGAACTGAATTTGGTGAGAGTACAGTAATCTACAGTACAGTTATTGAATATTTTTCATAATAAAAATTCATAAAAAATATGCAAAATAGTTTTTTAGAAAAATAAGTGTTGTAGTCTAACCAGCAGGACAGCAGTGACGTGTGATCTGAGTTTAATGGCAGTATAATGAGTTAGAGGGAAGTTATTGACAGCTTTTGTAGTATTGTTTTTTGCGTTTTGCTCTTTGTAGACGGTCCCTAAGGATCGGTCTCTTTGCCGCCTGCGCATAGAGATCAATATATTGCGTCCAGCGCGTAGGAAAGCTCATTTTTACGAAAATAAGGTTGTAGGTGGTTGTATACATTGCGACAGTTGAAAAAATGTGCTATTTGTGTAGGAACAATGTTTCGGTCATGAGTTATTGATCCGGAAAATACGAATCTGCGAATCTGTTGCTAACTTTACTGAACTGAACCACTTCTACACCACTGCATTAGTCTTTCCTTTCTTATCAACTATTTCGTCTGCATTCTTACTTGTGGAAGCGTGTTCATTCGCATCTGTTTTCAGAGCACTCATTTTGTAGCTAAAACTTTCTGCGGCGCAGCTTAAACCAACTGCTGTGCTGAGCGCTGGCAGGCAGCGTGTCTGTGTTGTTCGTCATCACGTAAGTGAGATCAGATCACGCTCTTTCTGACGGCTGAGCACTGAACGTCATTCAGTGACAAGTGATACATGTATAAGATCTTATATAAATAATAATATATATATTTATATATATGCAAATTTATATCGAAATATCGGAAATGGGTTCAAAAATCATATCATCGTTATTGAAAAAAATTCTATCGCAATATATATTGATATCGAATTATTGTCCAGCCCTACGTGAGATGCAGCACTCAGGAGTGGTTCCACCATATTATCGTAGTCAAGCCAGCTGCTACTGTAAACAAAAGCTCACAACACTAGTCCCACCGTGACGTTCTTCTGATTGGTGAACTATTCTGGAACTGAGTGTATGACAAATGACCACTGTTATAATTACACACACACAGACACACACACTGAATGAAACAATTTAAGTATAATCTACCAAACCGGCAAGTTAAATAAACTTAAATATGCACGTTTTGGGAGACTCCGTTATTCAATTAAATTGAGGCAACGAGTTTACTCAAATTCGTTCAGTCAACTTATTAGGATTTTTTTAGTGTAGGGCAGTGATCCTCAACCTTTTTATCACCGCGGAGCAGTCAGTGCTTGACAATTTTACCGGGGTGGGTGGTGGGTGTTTTGGTGTTTTTCGTAGGTTGTAGGTTGCTAGGCAACCATCAACCGTTTTCTCAGAGGATGACAAGCTGACAAAACATTGCTGTCACTCTGATACAAGTTTTATCAAAAAGGTGTTCTATGTTTGTCTGAGAAATTCTTACCGAAATTTGAATATTCCATACAAGCTGAAGCTGAACAGTCAGTTTTTGTCAGGTAACTCGCAGTGAGCTCGCAGGTAGGGCTGCACGATTAATCGTATTATTATCATGATACCGATATTTGTGGCCCACGATCAATAATTAAATATCGTCACGATTTTACAGTATAAAGACCAAGCCATTATTTTAATAGGTGGAGTTTACGGATTGTACCGCATCACAAGCATGAGGTGACTGCGTCTAGATTGCAAGTACTTTTTTTCGAGGAATGCAATGATGATCAGGTAGCCTTTGCTCCTGTTCAAACTTCCCAAGGTAACACAAAAAACCTCATTAACCACATTAAAAGCCATCACAAAGTGGTCATCAGTGGGTTAATGAGCTCGTTTTGATAACGAGTCTTTAGCCGTTTCGTCGTGACGTCGATACGAAACTTCGTCCAGTTGTTGCGCTCGCAAAAACCTCAGCATTATAGCCCAGCGTTTTGCTGTTCGAGTGCTTCCGGAATCTACACAATTACAACGGAGAATTCATCTGTCTTTTGTTAAAGGAAGGATCAGAAAATACTATTGATGTAAGGGACTATGTCAGAACATGGAGCAGTGCATCGTGGATCAGTTTCTTCCTCCATTTCACAAGTGTAAATAAGTGAGATTAAAATGGTTGCCTCCTTGCTTTTTCTAGCTTGCAAATTATGTATTTAATTGTGTTTTGTTACTTGTAGCCGCTTGTACTGTATCAGGTTAACTCGCATCGCTTCTAAAGCCACATTGAAAACGCAACGCGTGTCGCTTTGTTTACGGATTAAAATGCTTGTGAGCCTGCGTTCCTCTGCCGTTTGTCATTGCTATGGCCATCGTCAGCTGTTCTTACATACTTGCAGCAGTCAAGTTTCAAAATAAAACTGCACACGCATACCTGTCAACATCTGTCCCTGAAAATCCGGGAGACCGGAGGGTTAGGTTCGGGGTGAGGTGTCTGAATAACAGTCAGGGCTGAAGCAAGCTGGAGGCGAACGGCGATCACGCTGCCCTCAACCCGAAAGTGAAAAAGAAAGTGACCGATTCGCGGTTAAAAGTGAGGACCAGGAGGGAAGGTGTGAGTGTCACGGATGAAAGCGAGAACTGGGGGTTGGGGGTTGGGATCGCGGACGCCGCCCTTACTATGGACGCGCCGGCCATGATAACACTGGTGAGAACCGGGTACTGTGTTCTATGGTGTTAGTAACTAGTGTGCAGTTGTTTCTTTAGTATACATTCTCTGTATTCTGTTTTTGAATGTTTCTGTTAAGGACTTTTATTTTGGTGTTGTGTCCTCTGAGGTGTGTGCGTGCGTGCGTGCGTGCGTGCGTGCGTGCTTGCGTGCGTGCGTGTGTGTGAAGAGCAGGTAGAGTGTGACGGGCTAGGAGACTCGTGTCAATCTCCTCCCCAATTCTTGGAGTTTTTGCTCAAAAAAATAGTTAGTCTTCTGTACTTACATTCACCCACTGGCAGCCAAAATCCACTAATATGAAGCTTGTATGCACTCTGACTACTTCTATATTGTTGATAACACAACCATGTTGTGTTGTTGATAGCCACAGCCATATCACCCTGCAGCCCAAGACCGGTTACTCACTGAAGCTAAGCAGGGCTGAGCCTGGTCCTGGATGGGAGACCACATGGGAAAAACTAGGTTGCTGTTGGAAGTGGTGTTAGAGAGGCCAGCAGTGCCTAGAGAGTCCTAATGCCCCAGTAAAAGTGAAGGGGACACTACACTGTCAGTGAGCGCCGTCTTTCGGATGAGACGTTAAACCGAAGTCCTGACTCTCTGTGGTCATTAAAATCCCATGGCACTTCTCGTAAAGAATAGGGGTGTAACCCTGATGTCCTGGTCAAAGTCCCTCAATCGGCACTTACCCATCATGGCCTCCTAATCATCCCCATCCACCGAATTGGCTCTATCACTGTCTCTTCACTCCACTATTAGCTGGTGTGTGGTGAGCGCACTGGCGCCGTTGTCCTGTGGCTGCCGTCGCATCATCCAAGTGGATGCTACACACTGGTGGTGGTGTGGAGAGACCCCCCCCCTCATGATTGTGAAGCGCCATACACAAGAAATGCACTATATAAATGCACATTACAAATAAGCTGTGCTGGGCATTTCACTCTGTCTCGCGCTGAAGGCTGTCAGTGTCGACCAATCGCAACAGGCTGTCATCGGTCCAATCAGCGCAGATTAGCTTCGCGCTAAGGAGGGGTTTGGGAACAAATGAATCACTGAACGATTCATATGGGAGTCGCTGGGATAATTAGGTAAAAATAAATGCATATTATAAGACCATGAAAGTGTTTTTTGACCTTGCATGCATATCAGTATGTTGGAGACCCTTACAACCAAAATATGACCCTTCTTAATGTATAATATGGGCTCTTTAAACTAATTAGTTTTGTTTTCTTTTCATATATGAATTTCTTTAGTTGTTACGAACATCTGGTGAAAATTTCATGTCAAAAGCACCTTTAGAAACATGTTTTCTGAGAAAAATGGTGATGTGTTCAATACTTATTTCGCCCACTCTATGTCTACAGGATACTCACACACACACACTTTCAGTAGTTCCTCCATCTCTGCTGCCATTCATCTGTTTGTGTATTATAGAGGTAGAAAGCATTAAGAATTTACGAGGATTGCTTTAGTGCGCCACGCTCTTGTGGCTCTCAAGGTTGTCGAATACGGCGATAATGATCTTGTTCTACATTGATCGGCTGCAGTCATCCTTGAGTTTATATGCTCTCCCGCATCCTGTGTGTCCGGCGCATGAGTATCAGTAGAATACCAGCAGACGCATGAGGTTTGGACTGGCTACTGCAGTCCGGATGAGTGATTGATGCTTTCTGACACACCCTGATGTTTTCTGCTGCTGGCCAGAAGAAGATCCGCACTACTCACAACAGATTAACACACGGGAGTAGAGTTACGTTTTATTTAGGAGGTCTGAGGTGTTTGTTTGCAACACTTATAGTTAAAGTCAGAATTATTAGACCTCCTTTGAATTTTATTTTCTTTTTCAAATATTTCCCAAATGATGTCTAACAGAGCAAGGAATTTTTCACAGTATTTCCTATAATATTTTTTCTTCTGGAGAAAGTCTCATTTGTTTTATTTCGGCTAGAATAAAAGCAGTTTTTAATTTTTTAAAAACCATTTTGAGGTCAATATTTTTATATAGGCAGAACCATTATTTTTTTGTGAAATCTTAATATTCTGTTGAATTTTTTTACTTCTATCAACATCATCCGCCCATTAATTATTCTAAATTAAAAATATGTTTCCTTAATTTTACATACTGTCATTCCCAGTCTATTCCAGTCTGAATAAATACTAGTTTCCAGACAAGAATACTAAACATTCAGGGGTATGAGTACAGCTTCACACTGTCGCTCAGGCTTTATTGTTGTGTTGCTAATGTGAGCGGTTATTATTGCAATGCTGTTGTTAGGTGTGGGCTTATTACTGCACTGCTATACAGTTACTAAGGTCTTCTGTGTGATTGCTAGGGTGTTACTGTTCTGTTGTTAAGGTGAGGGGTTATTACTACACCGCTATAAAGTTACTAAGGTCTTCTGAGTGGTTGCTAGGGGGTTGCTGGTTTGTTGCTAAGGTGAGAAGTTGTTAGTCCAATGCTATACAGTTGCTAAAGTTTTCTAAGTGGTTGCTAGGGTGCAACTCTTCTGTTGTTAGGTGAGTGGTTATTACTGCACTGCTATACAGTTGCTAAAGTTTTCTGAGTGATCACTAGGGTGTAACTGTTCTGTTGCTAAGGTGAGAAGTTGTTACTCCAATGATGTACAGTTGCTAAAGTTTTCTGAGTGATCACTAGGGTGTTACTGATCTGTTTCTAAGGTGAGAAGTTGTTAGTGCACTGCTATAAAGTTATAAAGGTTTTCTGAGTGGTTGCTAGGGTGTTACTGTTCTGTTAGGTGAGTGGGTTATTACTGCACTGCTATACAGTTGCTAAAGTTTTCTGAGTGATCGCTAGGGTGTAACTGTTCTGTTGCTAAGGTGAGAAGTTGTTAGTGCACTGCTATATAGTTACTAATGTTTTCTGAGTGGTTGCTAGGGGGTTACTGTTCTGTTGTTAGGTGTGGTGTTGTTACTGCACTGCTATACAGTTACTAAGGCCTTCTGAGTGGTTACTAGGGGGTTGCTGGTCTGTTGCCAAGGTGAGAAGTTGTTAGTCCAATGCTGTACAGTTGCTAAAGTTTTCTGAGTGATCACTAGGGTGTTACTGTTCTGTTGCTAAGGTGAACGATTGTTAGTGCACTGTTATAAAGTTACTAAAGTTTTCTAAGTGGTTGCTAGGGTGTTACAGTTCTGTTGTTAGGTGAATGGTTATTACTGCACTGCTATACAGTTGCTAAAGTTTTCTGAGTGATCACTAGGGTGTTATTGTTCTGTTGCTAAGGTGAACGGTTGTTAGTACACTATTATAAAGTTACTAAAGTTTTCTGAGTGGTTGCTAGGGTGTAACTGTTCTGTTGTTAGGTGAGGGGTTATTACTGCACTGCTATACAGTTACTAAGGTCTTCTGAGTGGTTGCTAGGGGGTTGCTAGAGTGAGAAGTTATTAGTCCAATGCTATACAGTGGCTAAAGTTTTTTTAGTGGTTGCTAGGGTGTTACTGTTCTGTTGCTAAGGTGAATGGTTATTAGTGGATTGTTATACAGTTACTAAAGTTTTCTGAGTGATTGCTAGGGTGTAACTGTTCTGTTGCTAAGGTGAGAAGTTGTTAGTGCACTGCTATAAAGTTACTAAAGTTTTCTTGGTGGTTGCTAGGGTGTTACTGTTCTGTTGTTAAGGTGAGCGATTTTTAGTGCACTACTATACAGTCACAAATGTTTTCTGAGTGGTCACTAGGGTGTTACTGGTTCATTGCTAAGGTGAGAACTTGTTAGTCCAATGCTGTGCAGTTGCTAAAATTTTCTTATTGGTTGCTAGGGTGTTACTGTTCTGTTGCTAAGGTGAACGGTTGTTAGTGCACTGTTATACAGTTACTAATGTTTTCTGAGTGGTTGCTAGGGTGTTACTGTTCTTTTCTTAGGTGAGCGGTTGTTGGAAAACTTTAGTAATTTTATAGCAGTGCACTGAGTGGTTGAACGGTTGTTAGTGCACTGCTATAGAGTTTCTAAAGTTTTCTGAGTGGTTGCTAGGGTGTTACTGTTGTGTTGCTAATGTGAGTGGTTGTTAATGCACTGCTATACAGGTACTAAAGTATTCTTAGTGGTTGCTAGGGTGTTACTGTTCTGTTGCTAATGTGAGTGGTTGTTAATGCACTGCTATACAAGTACTAAAGTATTCTTAGTGTTTGCTAGGGTGTTACTGTACTGTTGTTAAGATGAGCGATTGTTAGTGCACTGTTATACAGTTTCTAATGTTTCTGAGTGGTTGCTAGAGTGTTACTGTTCTGCTGCTAGAGTAGGAAGTTGTTGGTGCACTGTTATAGAGTTTCTAAGTTTTCGGAGTGTTTGGTAGGGTTTTATTGTTCTGTTGTTAGATGAGCGGTTGTTACTGCTCTGCTAAAAAGTTATAAAGTTTTTTGAATTGTTGGCCAGGGTGTTACTGTTCTGTTGCTAAGGTGAGAAGTTGTTAGTGCAAGGCTATACAGTTACTAAAGTTGTCTTAGTGGTCATGAGGATGTTACTGTTCCATTGCTAAAGTGTGTGATTGTTAGTGCACTGCTATAAAGTTGCTAAAGTTTTCGGAGGGGTCGCTAGTGGGGTTACTGTTTTGTTGCTAAGGTGTGTGGTTGTTAATGTACTGCTATAATCTGCTGATATATGGTTGCTAAGGTGTTTTGTGCGGGTAGCGAGGTGTTGCTATTTTGTTGCTAAGGTGTTCTGAGTGGTCGTTGGGGTGTTACTAATCACTGCTAAAACCTTTCAGATCGATTTTACTAGACTACTATACTGTGCTAAGATGCACTAAGTGGTTTCCAAGGTGTTACAATTCCAGTTGTAATGTGTTCTGAGTGGTTGTTAATGTGCTGCTGTGCTGTTGCTAGGAGTTCTAACTTTGTGTTCTTAGCAGTTTCTAGGATGTAACTAATGCATACTAATACAAATAATAACTGCATGTGTGTGTTGCTGCATGGCTACTAGAGTAATACCATTCTGTTGCAAAGGTGTTTGGAGTAGTCTTTAGTGTGCTTGTCTACAGTTGCTAAGATGATCTCACTGGTTGTTAGTGTACTTCTCTACAGTTGTTAGGATGTTCTGAGTGCTTGTCAGTGTACTTTTCAACAGTTACCAAGGCGCTCTAGACGGTTGTTAGGCTGCTGTTCCGAGTGGTTGTTAAAGTGTTTCTCTACTGTTGCTAAGGTTTTTAACTAGTTGTTAGGGTGTTCTGTATAGTTGTTAATGTGTTTCTGTACTGTTGCTAAGGTGCTCTAACTAGTTCTTGGGGTGTTCCAAATCTTTGTTAATGTGTTTCTCTACTCTTGCTGAAGTGCTCTAACTAGTTGTTAGGATGTTCAGAGTGATTGTTCATGTGTTTCTCTGCTGTTGCTAAGGTGCATTAAGTAGTTGGTAATGTATTTTTCTACTATTGCAAAGGTGCTATAACTGGTTGTTAATGTGTTTTAATGCTTCTTTACAGTTGCTAAGGAGCTAACTGTTAGGGTGTTCTAAATGGTTATTAATGTGTTTGTCTAATGTTGCAAAGGCGTTTAACTGGTTGTTAGGGTGTTCTACATGGTTGTTAATGTGCTTCTGTACTGTTGCTAAGGTCCTCTATCTAGTTCTTTGGGTGTTCCAAATCTTTGTTATTGTATGTGTCTAATGTTGCTAAAGTCTTTAACTGGTTGTTAGGGTGTTTTGCATGGTTGTTAACGTGCTTGTGTACTGTTGCTAAGGTGCTCTAGCTAGTTGTTAGGATGTTCAGAGTGGTTGTTAATGTATTTCTCTACTGTTGCTAAGGTGCTCTAACTGGTTGTTAATGTGTTTCTCTGCTGTTGCTAAGGTGCAGTAACTGGTTGTTAATGTGTTTATCTACTGTTACTAAGGTGCTGTAACTGGTTGTCAATGTGTTTCTCTGCTGTTGCTAAGGTGCATTAATTGGTTGCGATGTTCTGCAAGGATTTTAATGAGCTTCTTTACAGTTGCTAAGGTACTAACTGGTAGGGTGTTCTGAATGATTGTTAATGTGTTTCTCTAATGTTGCTAAGGCATTTAACTTGTTGTTAGGGTGTTCTGAGTGGTTGTTAATGTGTTTCTCTACTGTTACTAAGGTGCTCTAACTGGTTCTCAATGTGTTTCTCAGCTGTTGCTAAGGTGCATTAACTGGTTGCTATGTTCTGCAAGGATTTTAATGAGCTTCTTTACAGTTGCTAAGGTACTAACTGTTAGTGTGTTCTGAATGGTTGTTAATGTGTTTCTCTAATGTTGCTAAGACATTTATCTGGTTGTTAGTGTGTTCTGCATGCTTGTCAATGTGCTTATGTACTGTTGCTAAGGTGCTCTGACTAGTCCTTGGGGTGTTCCAAATCTTTGTTATTGTGTGTGTCTAATGTTGCTATGGTCTTTAACTGGTTGTTAGGGTGTTTTGCATGGTTGTTAATGTGTTTCTCTACGGTTGCTAAGGTGCATTACCTAGTTGTTGCAATGTTCTGTATGGATTTTAATGTGTTTCTTTACAGTTGTTAAGGTGCTAACTGTTAGGTTGTTCTGAATGGTTGTTAATGTGTTTCTCTAATATTGTTAAGGTGTTTCTCTAATGTTGCTAAGGTGCTCTAACTGGTTGTTAGGGTGTTCTGAATGGTTGTTAATGTGTTTCTCTAATATTGTTAAGATGTTTAACTGGTTGTTAGAGTGTTCTGAATGGTTGTTAATCTGTTTCTCTAATATTGCTAAAGTGTTTCTCTAATGTTGCTAAGGTGTATAACTGGTTGTTAGGGTGTTCTGAATTGTTGTTAATGTGTTTCACTAATATTGCTAAGGTGTTTCTCTAATATTGCTAAGGTGTTTAACTAGTTGCTAGGATGTTCTGAATGGTTGTTAGTGTGTTTCTCTAATGTTGCTAAGGTGTTTAACTGGTTGTTAGTGTGTTCTGAATGGTTGTTAATCTGTTTCTCTAATATTGCTAAGGTGTTTCTCTAATGTTGCTAAGGTGTTTAACTGGTTGTTAGGGTGTTCTGAATGGTTGTTAATGTGCTTCTGTGCCATGGCTAAGGTGCTCTAATTGGTTTTAGGGTGTTCTGGGATGTTAGTGTGCTTCTCTACAGTTGTGAAGGTGTTGCACTTGGTTATTAGTGCCCACATCTCTGAGCTAATCTGTCCTATTTTTCTTGTTTTATTGGTCAGACAAAACTTTGTAAGTTTGATCTCTAAGGAAGGTTATTGCACACAATAAGCCACATAATTCGAGGTCTGATTTGTGTGTGAAGCGGAAACAGTCAGTGGGAGATGTCTTAAAAATAATTGACCCATAATTTGATCATGGAAGAATTTGATGAGAATTGCTCATATTACAGCGGTTTTGACTTTCAGCAGCAGACATTAGTGGTATTAGGAGACATCTGAGATCAGTGAAGAATAATCAGCACACTAGAGACTGGTCTTCATGTAATGTCATCGGCGTCTAGCAGAAACAAGTGCCATAATAAAGACGTCTCATTTGGGATTTGTCTTGCCGATGGGCAGATCTGATTGCAGCAGAATATGAATGAAAACAGGCACTTTTTTTCTATACGTATGGAGCAGGCTGTGTCATTTGTTTAGTCATTTTTTTGTTCTGTGTGTGTAATGCGCGATGGTGAGAGTTTAATGCGGATCTGAGCAGCACATCAGTTAGTGATCCGCGAGCTGAGAGATAGAAATTCATTTCTCAGGTTCCCCTCCTGCTCTCGCCTGGTTTCCACGGCAACAGCCGAGAGACGGAGGCCAGTCGATTGGCTGTAAAATCTCAGAGCGCACTAATGAAAATGCACACAAACACACACACACACACATATGACCATTGACAAAAGGTGTGTTCCATTCGACAGGAGTGGACTTCGCTGACAATAATCGCTCATTCAGAACACTGAGAGGAAAATACAGTTAGGCATGTTAGAGGAGACTGAGGTTTGATGACATGATATACTTTAAAGGGGACCCATTCTGCCCCTTTTTACAAAATGTAAAATAAGTCCTGATATCCCTAGAGCAGGGGTCTCAAACTGCCAGCCCGTGAGCCATTTGCTCCCCCTCCTCCCTCCAGCCCGCAACTGACGTCAAAAATATAACGAGAATCACCCCCCAAAAAACATATTTTTTTGAATCATTGCTGTGCAGTCGCATATAGCCGCTTGTGGTTTTGACCCCCACCTACTGGACATTTAAAGTACTGTACTATATGTTCGGGTTACTTTCGGTTTCTCTCAGCGTGCAGTCGAAAGTAACACACGTGCAAATTATTTCGGGGGCTGATTTAAACGTTGAAATATATGTCCGTAAGTGCTCTTTTTTTACTAAAGCTCTATTTTTGAAAATATTCAAGGGTCATTTGATTATAGTTATTTTTATACCACCTGTATTGTGTCGAACAAACACTTCTCCATGGCTTACAAGTTATGCTGGTAATGTAAATATGATCATTTTCATTCAAATTCAATTCAAATGGTCTCATGTAATAGATTTTACTCATATGCGTATTAAGATTTAGATAAAAAGTGCATTAGTAAAATTTGACTGCTGTATATATATATATATATATATATATATATATATATATATATATATATATATATATATATATATATATATATATATATATACACAGTTGAAGTCAGAATTATTAGCCCCCCTAAATTATGCCCCCCTGTTTATTTTTGTCCCCCAATTTCTGTTTAACGAAGAAGATTTCTTCAATAAATTTTAAACATAATAGTTTTAATAACTCATTTCTAATAACTTTTTATTTATTTTATCTTTGCCATGATGACAGTAAATAATATTTTACTAGATATTTTTAAGACACTTCTATACAGCTTAAAGTGACATTTAAAGGCTTAACTAGCTTAATTAGGTTAACTAGGCAGGTTAGGGTAATTAGGCAAGTTATTGTATTATGATGGTTTGTTCTGTAGACTATCGAGAAGAAAATATAGCTTAAAGGGGCTAATAATTTTGACCTCAAAATGTTTTTAAAAAAAATTAAAACTGCATTTATTCTAGCCAAAATAAAACAAATAAGACTTTCTCCAGAAGAAAAAATATTATCAGACATACTGTGAAAATTTCCTTGCTCTGTTAAACATTATTTGGGAAATATAAAAAAAAAAAAAAAAAAACATTTATTGCCAGTAAAGTCATTAAAGTTACCCAATCTGCTTTCTGCTGTTCTTGCACTGTCTGTTAAACTTTTGGTTATGCAACGATTAATTGGGACAGAATAATAACAATTATTATTATGCCTTTTATTAAATTGTAGTATTTTCATACCCCTTCAATATATACAATAAGGAACAAAAAGAAGAAGCTTTGACTGCATATACTCTGGGGAAGAATGTCTGACTACATTAATTACATCAGGTTTCCACTTTTTTGTTGTGCTTGAATGTTAAAGCGGCCTTTATATGAATCGTCAGTCACTGATATGACCCCCCTCCAATTTAAGTTTGAGACCCCTGCCCTTGAGTGTGTATGTGGAGTTTCTGCTCAAAATACCACACAGATAATGTTTTATAACTCTTCGAAACTACCAATGTTAGGCTTTGACCCGTATTGTGCCATTTTGGTGACTGTCGCTTTAAATTCAAAAGAGATTGTGCTCTTTTCAAAAGAGGGCGGAGCTACATATGCCTATGTGTCAGCATAGTGGGAGATTCAAAAACAAGACTGTTCATCTCATGCTAATAAGGGAGAGATTGTCACTAATAGGCGGGGCTTTCCCTCTCTGATGACACGTACCAGGCCCGTGCAGAGGCTTTCCTAAGGTAACTGAAGAGTGGGGGGGGGGGTGTAGTTGCGTGGGTTGGGTACAGATTGTGAACTGAAGAGCGGGGGGGGGGGGGGGGGGGGGGGGGGGGGGGGTATTTTGGAAGGGCACTTTATATCCCAGACTTAAAGGGGCATGTACACTGCATAGGTTGAGCCCTATGTGTGCACGTGCCTGACACGTACAACAGGAGAGTGTCAATCACAGTGTTTTAATGGAGTGTGATTATAGAAAATAGAATGAAGACATTTTTACCATTAGTTCAGGGACTGTTGCCACACAACTGTGTTTAAACCCCTTATAAAAGTGATTAACCTGTAAATTTGAATAAATTAAATCAAAATAGTAATTTTAAGTTGAAATTAATAATTGTAATGAAATGATCATTCATGATAAATATACTGTAAAAGGGTATTTTACGGTGGCCGGGAAGTGCAAAACAACATTACAAAGTGTGAAACACTTTTACAAAGTTCGAGACAAATGTACATTTTGAAAAACATTTTTAACTATCATAAGACACAATTACATAGGAAAAACGATTTAACCATGGATGAAACAAATTTACATTTCAGAAAAAAATTAACAAGACGCAAAACACTTTTACCAGTCACGAAACAAATTTACAATTACAGATTTCTTACGGAAAGGGAATGTACCACACACCGGAAGTGACGCGGAATGTACCACACACCGGAAGTGACACGGGGAAAAGTGTTGTCGTCGTTGGTGGTGAGCGCGGTCAATTCGTGTTGTGGAGTACATGGTGTAAATACAGTTTATGGTGACCGAACATGGCCTGCGATCGAGGGTTGTTTTGCGGCAAACACATGAGCAGCTTAACGCGGTTTGCTTTACGTGTGGTCGGTGTTTGGAGTTTCTAAAGGACGCGGACCAGACGGAGACACCAGACATACTGCATCAGTGTGTTCAATATGTTAACGAGGGCCACTCGTACGCTGTAATCGTGGACATGATGTCAAGTCTACACGGTGTAAACATCTGCTTGAGGACTCTTAAAAGTAAACTGAACGAAGCCGGTGTTACGGTTTAACTGGTGACCCTTTCCAGATGTAAACTATCCACGTTTGCAGATTGGCAGATTCGTCACTTTTTCACATCAACAAAACACGCCCATACCAAATAAAGATTCTTATTACTTGGTGTCAGTGTCATTGTAAGCATTATTGATCTTTATATTTGTGTGGCAGAACAGTATATAACCAAAATTAATGTAAATAGATGATTATAATTTATGTGTCATCAACGGGATTCGAACCCAAGTCAAAAGGTTCGGAACAAGTATCCAGCGACCTATCTAACTGGGCTACTCAGGACTACACACTGACGTTGGTTGTGATATTTTTATCATGGTTGATGGTTGTTAACTTGTGTTAGCTTGTTTTCTCTGTACTTGCATTTACATGTTTCTACAAACTCTCACTATGATATTTTCTCAGAATAGCTCTAAATGACAAAACAATGTTTTATCGCCGTTGGTCAAACCATGAATTTTATAGTTGTAGACTCATATTATCCTGTGTCTACAAAGTCACACACAAGTACATTCCGCGTCACTTCCGGTGTGTGGTACATTCCCTTTCCGTAAGGAATCTGTAATTGTAAATTTGTTTCATGACTGGTAAAAGTGTTTTGCGTCTTGTTAATTTTTTTCTAAAATGTAAATTTGTTTCGTCCATGGTAAAATCGTTTTTCCTATGTAATTGTGTCTTATGATGGGTAAAAATGTTTTTCAAAATGTACATTTGTCTCGAACTTTGTATAAGTGTTTCACACTTTGTAATGTTGTTTTGCACTTCCCGGCCACCGTAGTATTTACATTTAAAATGTAAAAAAAAGTAAACAAACGAGGCATTTTGACTTTCAAATTACGATTAACTTAGTTTTAAGGGCACCTATTTTACCCCTTTTTCAAAATTTAAGATAAGTCTTGTGTCTTCAAAACAGAAGTGTCTCCAGTCTCCAGAATGTGTCTGTAAAGTTTCAACCCGAAACACCCATCAGATTGTTATTATACACTCTCAGAAATAAAGGTACAGGAGCTGTCTCTGGGGCAGTACCTTTTCAAAAGGTACATATTTGTACCTGAAGGGTCCATAATGGTACCTCAAAGGTACTTTTTAGGTACATTTGGGTACTAATATGCACCTTAGAGGTACCATTGTGCACTCTTTGGGTACAAATATGTACCTTTTGAAAAGGTACTGCCCCAGAGACAGCTTCTGTAACTTTATTTCTGAGAGTGTACCTTTCAGAACACTTGAATTTTCTGCTCTAAACACAATGTTGCTGTTTTTTTTTTTTGCCTGTGCCTCTAATGCAAACGAGTTGGTTCTCACCGCCCACCATTCCCATGTGCCTGCATTTAACTTTGCACTGTTTTGCATGGCAAATATGACACTATACACGTTAATATCCACTGCTGTATGGATATCGGTTATGTTAATGTACAAAATAAATCTGATTTAACGTCCACAAACCGGGATTGAAGCGTCTTTTTTATAATTGTACTGACATGCAGCTGTGGGGATGAATAACAGCGATTTTTACCATCATTAACTTCCTTTATTACAAACATGCACTGTTTTAAAAACCTTTTAAACTTGTAAAACTGATTCTTGATCACATTTGATGATGATTGATGATCACAGAGAGCTGAACAGATCTTTTAATCCCAGTTGCTTTGCGCACGTCCTGTCTTGTGGATGATTGTACGGGTTACTACGGAGACATGTTAATACGCGGCTGTCATTCAATTCGGTGGGCGGGGAAACCGCACTCCTATGTCACGTTGCGGTGGGCCTCAAAATGGGAGGGAGTTGGATCCTGTTTTAAACCTCAGGAAATTTAAAAAAAGAGTCTTATTGTCTTTCTATCACCCCAATATGACTGTGGACACACTATACCTACACACACTTCTGTCCAAACAGCTTACAAAAGATGATTTTAATCATAGATGCCCTTTAATATGTTATAATTAACATAAAACACATCATAATTTATTGAATCTTTTACAGTGCAGTAATTCTGTGCATTATTATTTAATTAAATTAGGCTTAATGTATATTTTGCCAAACATTTAACTTCACCTTAAAGGGATAGTTCACCCAAAAATGTAAAATCTGTCATTATTTACTCAGGCTTTACTTGTTTCAAGACTTTCTTCTGTTGAACACAAAAGAAGATATTTTGAAGAATGCTGAAAACCTGTAACCATAGACTTCCATAGTATTTGTTTTTCCTACTATGGAAATCAATGGTTACAGGATTCCAGCATTCTTCAAAATATCTTCTTTTGTGTTCAACTAAAAAAAGAAACTGGTTTGAAACCATATGAGAGGGTGTAAATGGTGACTTAACTGAAATGTTTGGGTGAGCTATCCCTTTAATCATATTTAAAGCTATATTTATAATTATAGCCATTTCAATTAAACATGACCACTCTTTTTTATAACTTTTGTAACATCACAATGATCATTTAACACTAATAAACAATCATTTGTTGATAATATGCGATGATTTTAATCCAATCTGCTCAGTCCGGCTCCATTTCTCCATCTGCATTATACTGTAGTTTTGTTGTTGTTTTGTCCAGAGAAGATGAAAGAAAGCCTGAGAGGAGCTGAGAGCTTTTCTGATGGAGGGAAATGTGTTCCAGCGTCTGAAATGTTTACCTGACAGCCGAACGCTTTACACCACAAACACAAGACATCTCAGACAGCAGACATTTCTGGCTTACACGCGTCTGCCGAGCCATATAGAAGGCGCTTGCTTTAAAATGGTGGCTTCCATGCAGAGGGAAACATGAAATGTTGAGATAAATATAAACCTTTGGAGTGTAAATATCAGAGTGTAACACGACGCCGTCTCCGCCTACAAAACAATGAGGAATATGGAGCGATTTTAAGGGTAAACAAAAGTCTTCAAATGCCACACTGTACAAAATCGACGTTTTTGTATTTTGAAGTGCTTTATGTTACATTGCATTTGAATTTAATTGCTTAACATCACTTGCACAACTTAAAAAAATGAAGTTGCTAATAATTCATTTATTGTACAATTTTTCCCTAAATGCTAAATTTTAATCCCCAATAATATATTTTGAAAAATGTTGGAAACCAGTAACCATGACTTACATAGAATTCGTTTTATCCTGCTATGTAGTCCAATTCTTTAGAATTTGTAAATAATGGTAAAAAGTGAGTAAACCATTTGCCCTTGAAAGCAACAAGTTGACTTTACTTAAAGTGAGTAAACATGTTGTAACTTGAAACTTTTAAGTTGACTTACCTTTTTTTTATAATTACAAACGTAGTTCATTTACTTAGTTATTCAAAGGCAACAAGTTTACTCACTTTTTAAAGTGAAGGCAACTAATCGTTTTAAAATTAACAGGTTTACACACTTTAATTAAAGTCAACCAATGGCTTTAAAATCAACAGGTTTACACACTTTTTAAAGTAAAGTTAACTAGTTGCTTTAAAATCAACAGATTTACTCACTTTTTTAAAGTAAAGTCAACTAATCGCTTTAAAATCAACAGGTTTACACACTTTAATTAAAGTCAACTAATCGCTTTAAAATTAACAGATTTACTCACTTTTTTAAAGTAAAGTCAACTAATCGCTTTAAAATCAACAGGTTTACTCACTTTTTTAAAGTAAAGTCAACTAATCGCTTTAAAATCAACAGGTTTACTCACTTTTTTAAAGTAAAGTCAACTAATCGCTTTAAAATCAACAGATTTACTCACTTTTTTTAAAGTAAAGTCAACTAATAGCTTTAAAATCAACAGATTTACTCACTTTTTTAAAGTAAAGTCAACTAATCGCTTTAAAATCAACAGATTAACTCACTTTTTTAAAGTAAAGTCAACTAATCGCTTTAAAATCAACAGATTTACTCACTTTTTTAAAGTAAAGTCAACTAATCGCTTTTAAATCAACAGATTTACTCACTTTTTTTTAAAGTAGTCAACTAATCGCTTTAAAATCAACAGATTAACTCACTTTTTTAAAGTAAAGTCAACTAATCGCTTTAAAATCAACAGGTTTACTCACTTTTTTTAAAGTAAAGTCAACTAATCGCTTTAAAATCAACAGGTTTACTCACTTTTTTAAAGTAAAGTCAAGTAATCGCTTTAAAATCAACAGATTTACTCACTTTTTTAAAGTAAAGTCAACTAATCGCTTTAAAATCAACAGGTTTACTCACTTTTTTAAAGTCAACTAATCGCTTTAAAATCAACAGATTTACTCACTTTTTTAAAGTAAAGTCAACTAATCGCTTTTAAATCAACAGATTTACTCACTTTTTTTAAAGTAGTCAACTAATCGCTTTAAAATCAACAGATTAACTCACTTTTTTAAAGTAAAGTCAACTAATCGCTTTAAAATCAACAGGTTTACACACTTTAATTAAAGTCAACTAATCGCTTTAAAATCAACAGGTTTACTCACTTTTTTAAAGTAAAGTCAACTAATCGCTTTAAAATCAACAGGTTTACTCACTTTTTTAAAGTAAAGTCAACTAATCGCTTTAAAATCAACAGATTTACTCACTTTTTTTAAAGTAAAGTCAACTAATAGCTTTAAAATCAACAGATTTACTCACTTTTTTAAAGTAAAGTCAACTAATCGCTTTAAAATCAACAGATTAACTCACTTTTTTAAAGTAAAGTCAACTAATCGCTTTTAAATCAACAGATTTACTCACTTTTTTTAAAGTAGTCAACTAATCGCTTTAAAATCAACAGATTAACTCA
The DNA here is from genome assembly GCA_903798195.1 of Danio kyathit. NCBI lineage: Eukaryota > Metazoa > Chordata > Actinopteri > Cypriniformes > Danionidae > Danio > Danio kyathit. Next base: position 9,660,682 of record LR812543.1, read on the forward strand.
CTTTTTTAAAGTAAAGTCAACTAATCGCTTTAAAATCAACAAGTTTACTCACTTTTTTAAAGTAAAGTCAACTAATCGCTTTAAAATCAACAGATTTACTCACTTTTTTAAAGTAAAGTCAACTAATCGCTTTAAAATCAACAGGTTTACTCACTTTTTTAAAGTAAAGTCAAGTAATCGCTTTAAAATCAACAGATTTACTCACTTTTTTAAAGTAAAGTCAACTAATCACTTTAAAATCAACAGGTTTACTCACTTTTTTAAAGTCAACTAATCGCTTTAAAATCAACAGGTTTACTCACTTTTTTAAAGTAAAGTCAAGTAATCGCTTTAAAATCAACAGATTTACTCACTTTTTTAAAGTAAAGTCAACTAATCACTTTAAAATCAACAGGTTTACTCACTTTTTTAAAGTAAAGTCAACTAATCGCTTTAAAATCAACAGGTTTACTCACTTTTTTAAAGTAAAGTCAACTAATCGCTTTAAAATCAACAGATTTACTCACTTTTTTAAAGTAAAGTCAACTAACCGCTTTAAAATCAACAGATTTACTCACTTTTTTAAAGTAAAGTCAACTAATTGCTTTAAAATCAACAGGTTTACTCACTTTTTTAAAGTAAAGTCAACTAATCGCTTTAAAATCAACAGATTTACTCACTTTTTTAAAGTAAAGTCAACTAACCGCTTTAAAATCAACATATTTACTCACTTTTTTAAAGTAAAGTCAACTAATCGCTTTACTCACTTTTTTAAAGTAAAGTCAACTAATTGCTTTAAAATCAACAGGTTTACTCACTTTTTTAAAGTAAAGTTAACTAGTTGCTTTAAAATCAACATATTTACTCACCTTTTTAAAGTAAAGTCAACTAATCGCTTTAAAATTAACAGATGTACTCACTTTTTTAAAGTAAAGTCAGCTTATCCTGTTTTACAGTGTATTTCTATGTCTATGACCAATAAAAATAAAGCACAAAGCCAAACAAACCCCTCACACAGTTTTCACAATGCATGGGGATCATGTAGCACAACCTTGTTATCTGAAGTTATTTATTTTTGTTTTGATCCCCCAAACAGGAAGTGCAACCCATAATGTGAAGCGCATTCATGGATTCAAATGGTAGCTTCCAATTGAAAGATGAAGTATTGAGATAAATATAAACCTCTGGAGTGTAAATATCACAGTGTAACACGACGGCATCTTCTGTCTTCAAAACAAAGAGGAATATATAAAGCGGTATTATGGCTGCCGGGTAAACACTCTGTAACACCTTCACAAGCCAATAATGGCATAAAAGAAGTGTGTCGGAGGAAAGAAAATTATATGTTAACTTCAACATGGAATCAAGGTTGACCCTGTTTACTTTCATAATGTAGTCGACTGCGCGGCTCATCGGCGCGTGTGTTTCCACAATGTGTTTATCTTTTTTGTAATTTTTCATCAGAACGTAATAAGCTGCTCATCCGCCGAAAACAGATTTGGTTTCCGGACGATGTCACAAATCCCTGGTGATTTTGCCTCAAAGCACTTGACTTCATTCTGCTACGCAATACTGTTTTTGCATTATATTTCGGTCTGTTTCTGATCAAATCAAGTCCGTCTCTGCAGCTTTTCTGTGGTTGTAAATCCTTTTTCATGTCGGATTACTGAAGTGAAACGGGTTGTTTTGTTGTTGTTGTTAGACTAGAGAAAGATTGCGTGCTACTGATGTCTGAGAGAAAAAATACTGTTCGGTTGATTTCTGCAAATGCGAATCTAAATAATGATGATTTAATTAAACATGGTCATTGAATTTGAGTGTGAAAATGTTTATATGTGATAAATTTGGTCAGCTATGTGTGAGAATATATATATATACAGGGAGTGCAGAATTATTAGGCAAGATGTATTTTTTAGGATTAATTTTATTATTGAACAACAACCATGTTCTCAATGAACCCAAAACACTCATTAATATCAAAGCTGAATATTTTTGGAAGTAGTTTTTAGTTTGTTTTTAGTTTGAGCTATTTTAGGAGGATATCTGTGTGTGCAGGTGACTATTACTGTGCAGAATTATTAGGCAACTTAACAAAAAACAAATATATACCCATTTCAATGATTTATTTTCACCAGTGAAACCAATATAACATCTCAACATTCACAAATATACATTTCTGACATTCAAAAACAAAACAAAAACAAATCAGTGACCAATATAGCCACCTTTCTTTGCAAGGACACTCAAAAGCCTGCCATCCATGGATTCTGTCAGTGTTTTGATCTGTTCACCATCAACATTGCGTGCAGCAGCAACCACAGCCTCCCAGACACTGTTCAGAGAGGTGTACTGTTTTCCCTCCTTGTAAATCTCACATTTGATGATGGACCACAGGTTCTCTATGGGGTTCAGTCAGGTGAACAAGGAGGCCATGTCAATTGTTTTTCTTCTTTTAGACCCTTTCTTGCCAGCCACAGTGTGGAGTACTTGGACGCGTGTGATGGAGCATTGTCCTGCATGAAAATCATGATTTTCTTGAAGGATGCAGACTTCTTCCTGTACCACAGCTTGAAGGTGTTTTCCAAAAACTGGCAGTAGGACTGGGAGTTGAGCTTGACTTCATCCTCAACCTGAAAAGGCCCCACAAGCTCATCTTTGATGATACCAGCCCAAACCAGTACTCCACCTCCACCTTCCTGGTGTCTGAGTCGGACTAGAGATCTCTGCCCTTTACCGATCCAGCCACGGGCCCATCAAGACTCACTCTCATTTCATCAGTCCATAAAACCTTAGAAAAATCAGTCTTGAGATATTTCTTGGCCCAGTCTTGACATTTCAGCTTGTGTGTCTTGTTCAGTGGTGGTCGTTTTTCAGCCTTTCTTACCTTGGCCATGTCTCTGAGTATTGCACACCTTGTGCATTTTGGGCACTCCAGTGATGTTGCAGCTCTCAAATATGGCAAAACTGGTGGCAAGTGGCATCTTGGCAGCTGCACGCTTGACTTTTCTCAGTTCATGGGCAGTTTATTTTGTGCCTTGGTTTTTCCACACGCTTCTTGCGACCCTGTTGACTATTTTAAATGAAAAGCTTGACTGTTCGATGATCACGCTTCAGAAGCTTGGCAATTTTAAGAGTGCTGCATCCCTCTGCAAGATATCTCACTATTTTTGACTTTTCAGAGCCTGTCAAGTCCTTCTTTTGACCCATTTTGTCAAAGGAAAGGAAGTTGCCTAATAATTATGCACACCTGATATAGGGTGTTGATGTCATTAGACCACACCCCTTCTCATTACAGAGATGCACATCACCTAATATACTTTATTGGTAGTAGGCTTTCGAGCCTATACAGCTTGGAGTAAGACAACATGCATAAAGAGGATGATGTGGTCAAAATACTCATTTGACTAATAATTCTGCACTCCCTATATATATATATATATATATATATATATATATATATATATATATATATATATATATATATATATATATATATATATATGTGGCTGCGTCGCTCATACGCGAAGAATAAGATTCATTCATTTTCTTTTCAGCTTAATCCCTTCATTATTCCGGGGTCGCCACAGCGAAATGAACCACCAACTTATCCAGCACGTTTTTACATAGCGGATGTCCTTCCAGCTGCAACCCATCTCTGGGAAACATCCACACACACTCATTCACACTAATACACTACGGACAATTTAGCCTACCTAATTCACCTGTACCGCATGTCTTTGGACTGTGGCGAAACCGGAGCACGCGGAGGAAACCCACACGAACGCAGGGAGAACATGCAAACTCCACACAGAAACGGCAACTGACCCAGCCGAGGCTTGAACCAGCGACCATCTTGCTGTGAGGCGACAGCACTACCTACTAGATTTTCTTACAGTTTCTGTATTTTGTGAATGAGAGGTATATTTCTTTTATATATGGTTATGAATTGCGTTAAGAAATTGATTTCTGCTCTGTTTTGGTGTTCACCTTTGTTGACATTTTTATTAGTTTGAAACAACATATTGTATAAGAAATAATATATGTTGAAATATTTTTTTTAATTTAGTGAAATAAAATATGTACAATTTATTTTTTTTTATTTAGTGAAATATATTTATTTTATTTAGTTAAATATATTTAATTTATTCTATTTAGTGAAATATGTTTATTTTATTTTGTAAAATTATATTTAATTTATTTTATTTAGTGAAATATATTTAATTTATTTTATTTAGTGAAATATATAAAATTTATTTTATTTAGTGAAATATATTTTATTTATTTTATTTAGGGAAATATATTTATTTTATTTAGTGAAATATATTTAATTTATTCTATTTAGTGAAATATGTTTATTTTATTTTGTAAAATTATATTTAATTTATTTTATTTAGTGAAATATATTTAATTTATTTTATTTAGGGAAATATATTTAATTTATTTTATTTAGGGAAATATATTTAATTTATTTTATTTAGGGAAATATATTTAATTTATTTTATTTAGGGAAATATATTTAATTTATTTTATTTAGGGAAATATATTTAATTTATTTTATTTAGGGAAATATATTTAATTTATTTTATTTAGGGAAATATATTTAATTTATTTTATTTAGGGAAATATATTTAATTTATAAAAAAAAAGTAAGGAATCAAATTTAAGATAACAGTAGTTTGAAAAGGTATTTAGCAATATTTAGCTTAAATTTTAATGTGTTATCTTTCTATTCCCAAAGATGTTGGGTGAACACAATATTATTTTAATAAAGGTATCTGTTTAGCAAAAAGGAGCTTGCATGTTCTCCCCATGTTAGCGTGAGTTTCCTCCGGGTGCTCGTTTCCTCCACAGTCCAAAAACATTCGCTACAGATTAATTGAATAAGCTAAATTGTCCGTAGTGTATGAGTGTGTGTCTGAATGTAAGAGTGAATGGGTGTTTCCCAGTACTGGGTTGCAGCTGGAAGGGCATCCGCTGCGTAAAACATATGCCATAATAGTTGTTGGTTCATTCCGCTGTGGTGACCCCTGATAAATAAGGGACTAAGTCGAAGGAAAATGAATGAATGAATGAATTATAGTGTGGTCAATTAATCCAATTTTGTTCAATTATTTGAATAACAGACTATACGAAAAGTCTAATTCTGTTTAAATCTGTAATGTTTGAATCGTATTTATTAAATATAATCAACAAAAAAGTGTCTATTTTCTAAATTACAGAAATATTTACTATAAATCTAAATTTTTTGAGATCCCTAGATGCCGAACAGATTTTAATTAAGCATAAGTTAAGGCCGATTGCTGTATAATTGAATCACACAATCATTAATCACAATATTTTTTAATTAAACGCGATTAAACAACTATGATTACATCAATTTCTTCGGACTTCCCTATATTTTAATTATATCGGCTTCTATTTAAAGACCAGTTCTGTTAATTAAATGCAATTAAATAAGTATGATTACATCAATATCGGCTTCATTCTAATTACATCTATCGACTACATTTAAGCTCCAATACAAATGAAATCTCTAGGCTTTCTAATAATTGTAATCGAATATAATGGCGATTGTGAGTTTTTCTGCTGACGTGCGTGCTTGTGTGTGTGTTTTCTGAGGCTGTATTCAGATGATTTCTTCAGACAGCATTAGAGAGTGGAGCGGCGCAGCAGAAATCAATAGCGGTCTGGATAATTGATGCTCAGAGTGTGTATGAAGGTCAAACACGCTGCTGACTTCATGATGCGCAGATTACACACACACTTCTGCTGATCACAATAAACGCAAACTCCTGCACATTTGTGGAAACAAAACACACACGTGTACAGTTAAAGTCAGAATTATTAGCCCTCCTGAATTATTAGCCCCTTTGTATATGGCGAATCATTTTGACTTCAACTGTATGTGACGTGTCGCTCCTCCGTCTATTAGCATCACCGACTTTGGCTCCTGAAGTGTATTTTGGGGACGTCAGGGCTTATGGAAATGTCCAGGATCTGTGGCGTTCGGTCCTCCGAGCTTTTCCACAGCCCCAGGGTTCGATTCTCATCCACGCTGCACATTTAGAGGCTGGAAAATGAATGATGGATGGGGGTTATTTTACACAAACGCACTTGGTATGCACTTGACCTCTGTGCCGGTCATGTTTGCTCCATCATTTCTGATGCTGTAATTAAGGAATATAATGTCGGGGGAAATCATTTGTTTATTATTTTTAAGATTTATAATTGTACTTAAAGTCAGTTTCTAGGGCAATCTGTAGGTTTTATTAATAAAAACTTAATATCTTAGGGGGTAACACGGTGGCTCAGTGGGTAGCAGGATCGCCTCATAGCAAGAAGGTCACTGGTTTGAGCCTCGGCTGGGTCAGTTGGCATACTGTTGGGGAGCTTGCATGTTCTCCCCGTGTAGGTGTGGGTTTTCTCTGGGTGCTCCGGTTTCCCCCACAGTCCAAAGACATGCGGTACAGGTGAATTGGGTAAGCTAAATTGTCCGGGTAAGTGTATGTGTGTGAGTGTGTGTATGGATGTTTCCCAGTGATGAGTTGCAGCTGGAAGGGCATCGGCTGTGTATAACATATGCTGGATAAGTTGACAGTTCATTCCGCTGTGGCGACCCCAGATAAATAAAGGGACTAAACCGAAAAAAAAAAAGGAATGAATGAATTATAATAACTTAAATAAATATGTAGTATTTTGAATGAATAAATAAATATCAGTTCTAATTTAAAATACTTTAAAACCCTAATTATGTTAAAAAAAACAACTAATAGAAAAATAAATAATAATAATAATAATTGTTTTAAAAATGATCTCTAATTTAATCTAGATTTAATCTAATTCTGTTTAAATCAAGGTTCAACTAATTAAATGAAAAAAAAAATATTATTATTAATAGTATTATATTATTATCTGTTTATTAAAATAGGCAGATTTGTATAAAATGTATTTTATAATATGATATATTTCATTAATGTCTATTGAATATTCTACATATAATCGATTTGAATGAATTTTTATAACATTTGATCTATAAGGAAATCTGTAACATTTTTAATAACTTAAATAAATAACTCTGTATGATGTTGAGTGAAGGAATAAACAAACATCAGTTCTTACTTAAAATAAAGTATTACAAAGTAACTAGTAAAAATTTGTTTTAAGAATAACTAGATCTAAAATCTAATTCAGTTTAAATCTGCAAAAGGTTAAAATAAAAAAAGGTATTATTATTATTATTATTATTATTGTTATTGTTATTGTTATATGTTTATTGAAATATGCAGATTTTTATCAATTCAATAATATATTAATTTTAAATAGTTTTGTTGATTTCTGATTTTCTTAGAATTAAATTTTTTTATATTTATTGTACATTAATGTCTGTGAAATATTCTACATATTAATCAGACATTAAAATATAAATGAATTGAGATTGATCAAGGAAATCTGTAGTATTTATAATAACATAATTAAATAGATCTGTATGAATTTGAATAAATAAACAAATAAATACCTATGAGTTTTTATTTAAAATACTGAAACTTTACTTATGTTAAAAAGTAACTAATAAAAAATAATAGTTTTAAAAATAACTACATCTAAAGTCTAATTCAGTTTAAATCTGTAAGATTTTAAAAAAAATTATATTATTATTATTGTTACTATTATTATTATTATTAATGGGGTTTGCCATAGGCAAAGTCCATTCTTACTATTCTCAATGGGGTTTATTATTCTTCTTCCTTCTTCTTCCTTCTTCCGTACGCTTTTTCGGCGCGTAACTCGTCCCGCAGTTTTCGTCCCAGACCCTTGAAAGTGGGGTCAAATCGTGCGGCCTTATCGGGAATGGTGTGCTATGACTTTTCTAAGGGGTCGGAGGTTTTTTGGCCCCGCAGGGGCCAAAAAACCCCGCCCAAAAACGCATTGACTTAACATTGAGCCGAACTTTGACGAATCACAGCACTGAGTGTGAATTTTGTAGAAATATGGAATTCACAACATCTGTAGGGGGTTGCAGCCTGAGTGAGAACATACCCAGCAAGGGGGTATAAGTTGTACCCCTGGGGTGCTAGGACGTCCCAAATTGGTCCCCATTGACTTAACATGGCCCCATTGACTCCCATTCATTTTCTAGAGCACGGTACCTAACGAAAGTGGAAAATCGTTATAGCGCCAAGGGGGAATTTCGTAGAAATATGGGATTCGCCATATCTCGAAAGGGCCACAGCCCGCATAAGTACATACCCCGAAAGGGGGTAAATGTTGTACCCCTGGGGGGCTAGGGGGTCCCGAATCTCTCATTGACTTAACATGGAGCCGAATTTTGACGAAACACTGCGCCGAGTGTGAATTTCATAGAAATATGTGATTCACCTCATCTATAGGGGGTTGCAGCGTAAGTGGGAACATACCCCGAAAGGGGGTATAAGTTGTACCCCTGGGGTGCTAGGACGTCCCAAAGTGGTCCCATTGACTTAACATTGCCATTGACTCCCATTCATTTCCGAGAAGCCCATTGACTCCCATTATAAATGTCACACATTCATAACATTACATAGGAGTGTCATAAAGACATGGGGGTGGGCTCATTTGACTCAGGCAACCAATCAGCATCTCAATATGATAATGAAGTTCACAAGCCACGCCCCCAAACTGATCCCATAGACTCGCATTATAACTGGCCTACATGCATATCTTTACATAGCAGTGTCCTATTGACTTGGGGGTTGGCTCATTTGACTCAGACAACCAATGACCATCTCAATATGATAATGAAGCTCACAAGCCACGCCCCCAAACTGATTCCATAGACTTCCATTATAATAGGCTTTGATGCATATCTTTGCATAGCAGTGTCCTATTGACTTGGGGGTTGGCTCATTTGACTTAGGCAACCAACCACACCCAACTTCACTCTGTAACCACGCCCATGGCAACAAAACAGAGTACCCTAGCAACCATTTATCAACAGCTATATCTCAGCATCAGAACATCGTAGAGACATGGGGATTGGCTCGTTTGGCTCATGCTAGCAAACGGAACTTCCTATATGCTACACATGCTAGCAGTGACTAGCTACATGCTAATATTGACTAGCCAAGTGCTGTAACTTGCTAGAAATGCTTACTAGGTATAAACAAATGACCAAGCATGTATGTGAGGCTTGCCTAGTAACAACCTAGGGTACCCTAGCAACTGCCTAGCAACCACCCAAATTACCCTAGCAACCGCCTAGCAACCACCTAGCAACCGCCTAGCAATGGCCTAGTAATGCCTCAGTAAGTGCCTAGCGACCACTCAGGACACCCTAGCAACAGCCTAGCAACGCCTTAGCAACCACTCAGAATACCCTAGCAACCACCTAGCAACACCTTAGCAACCACCTAGCAACCACTTAGGACACCCTAGCAACACCTTAGCAACCACTTAGGACACCCTAGCAACCGCCTAGCAACACATTAGCAACCGCCTAGCAACCAATCAAGACACCCTAGCAACCACCTAGCAACGCCTTAGCATCCACCTAGCAACCACTCAGGACACCCTAGCAACCGCCTAGCAACACCTTAGCAACCGCCTAGCAACCACTTAGGACACCCTAGCAACACCTTAGCAACCACCTAGCAGCCACTTAGGACACCCTAGCAACCGCCTAGCAACACCTTAGCAACCGACTAGCAACCACTCAGGACACCCTAGCAACCACTCAGAACACCCTAGCAACCGATTAAAATGCATTGTACCCCATCGATTTGCCACGCAAACCCCATTCACATTTTCTTTAGGAAATGTACAATTCTAGTTATTATTATTATTATTATTATTATTATTATCTTTTCGTTGAAATATGCATATTTGTATGATTTTGATTATATGTTATAATAATTCAAATTGTTTTGTTGATTTCTGATTGTTGATTTCTGATTTTCTTCGAATATTATTACATTTTTTAGATATTTTTTAGATATTCATATTACATTAATCTCTAATAAATATCCTACATATTAATCAAACATTCCAAATATATATATATATATATATTCACTTTTAATTAACATTTATATATTAATTTATACATTAATATATATATATATATATATATATATATATATATATATATATATATATATATATATATATATATATATATATATTTTTTTTTTTTTTTTTTTTTTTAATTATAAAATTATAAAATTATAAATTATAATTATTATATAATTATAAATAATTATAATTATAAAATTTAATTATAAACATTAATATTAATATATATATTTTATATATACATAATATATACATTAATATATATATATATATATATATATATATATATATATATATATATATATATATATATATATATATATATATATATATATATATATATATATATTCTGTAGAAATTTGTGTTATATTTAATATTTTTATTTTTTAAAATGTTTTATTACAATTAATTTTATTATTATTTATATGATTTTGAAAATTAAGTTGTAAAGATTTTTTTATATTTATTATATATTTTTTATATTTTATAATATAAAATACTCTGTATGAGCAAATATGAACAACACACACACATATATATATATTTCACACAATCGCAATTGATAAGCACTTGACCTCCAGGCCAAACCTGATGTTTGCTCCATTAATAGAGTTTGTTTCTGACTCCGAACAAGTTCTGTTTGCTGTAATTAAGGAATATGATGTCCCATCAGCGGAATTAATTACAGATAGCGTCTTGTTTTGCGTTATTGATGCTCAAAAGGATCAAATAAATTCCACTATTTATCCTCGGCTGTGCTTAAAAATGACACGCCGCCACATTTCCATAATACTGCGCTGGGGATATTTTATGTTGCGTGGTGATATTTATTATCCCTGAGGCAGCCGTTTATTGGCGTGTTCTTCCTCAGCGAGTGTGACAGACAGAAAAGCGAGTGTTGTGTGCTGGGGGTTTTTTTGCAGGCCGATACTGAGATGCCACCTGAATCTGTGCAGCCACTCCATAGTTTGTGTTGCGGTCTGCAAACACATTGATTTTCATGTTTATCGAGTGCCTGAGGTGACAGAATGAGTTAAAACAAATGATATGAGAGTCATGTTCTTGTTTATTCAGCCCCGTGTTGTTACAGCGCTGCGCTTATTTGTTTTTATCAAACATGAAATGAGAATTTTGAAGAGTCCGTGTAATGTTGTTTTTAGATGGAACGGAGGTTTATAGTGATCAAAACTCAAAAAATGACTTTTACTGCTTGTTCAAACTACTTATTTTAAATAAGTAGAAACAACACAAATCTTGAGATGTTTTTGGGGACAGCTTAATTGTTTTATGTTCAATTAACTTAATCAATTTGTGTTGGGACAACATGAAGGAATTGTGTAAAACCCTGCATTTTATACAGTGAACAACATGAAGGAATTAAGTTAAAATTTAAGTGGAGTGAACATAAAACAATTGAGTTATCGCCAAAACAGCTCAAGAACTTTGCTGTTTCAGTTTATTTTAAATAAGTAGTTTAAACACTAAACGCCCTTTTTTGAGTGAAGGGATGTCGAGCTTAGAAATAATCTAAAACTTGTCTGTATTATCTTCTTTTTAAACATATATGAGAGCTTTGTTATCCACAATTTAAAATAATCCCTTTCATGGAAAAGTTAATCAGTTCTAGTGGTCATTGACTCATTAAATTGTCCAGTTTGATTCATTAGTTATAATTTGTGGCAGTAGTTGTGAAATGGTTCAATTTAAGATTAGAACTATTTGCATCTTTTCTCATGAACATGCCCGAGGGATCTTTCGGTTCGGTTCGGTTCGGTTCCTGAATCAAATATTATCGTTGATTTTTGTCAAAAGAATCAGTTGATTCATTTATAAGATTATTTATAAGTCAGACTCCTCTCATAGGGATATTAAGCTTCAAAAATAGAATCTAAGTTGATTAAGAGGTCTCATAGTTGATTAAGGGGTAATAAAAATCTCTTTGAAAATTTTGAAGGACTCTAGGAATTGTTCAGTTTGCTTTGTGAATGAATCATTATTGTCAGTTTTGTTAAAAGAATCAATTGATTCATTTTAAAGAGCATTCATTTATAAGTCAGACTTTTCTCATAGTGATATTAAGCTCCAAAAGTAGATAAAAAACAATAATTCTAATATCAAGAGATTTTTCAGTTTGATTTGAGAACGAAGCATTATTGTGAGTTTTGTGGAAAGAATCAATTGATTGATTTAAAAGAGTCAGCCTTTTCTTGTAGTTGATTAAGGAGCCCAAAAAAAGATTTTGAATCTCTAGGAAATGTTCAGTTTGCTTTGTGAATGAATCATTATTGTCAGTTTTGTAAAAAGAATCAATTAATTCGTTTAAAAGAGTCATGCATTAATTCTCTCATAGGGATATTAAGCTCCAAAAATAGATACAAAATAATTCTGACCTCAAGAGATTTTTGTGTTTGTATTGTGAACGAATCATTATTGTCGGTTTTGTGAAAAGAAAAAAGTCAGAGTTCTCTCATAGTTGATTAATGGGTCCAAAACAAAAGATTTAAAAAGGAAATTGAATCTCTATGTATTGTTGGTTTTGCTTTGTGAACGAATCATTAATTGTCAGTTTTGTGAAAAGAGTCAAATGCTTGATTTAAAAGAGCCAGACTTCTCTCATAGTTGATTACAGGATGTCAAGCTCTAAAAATAGATAAAAAAAAATAATTCCAATCTTAAGGGATTTTTTGTTGTTTGATTTGTGAACAAATCATTATTGTCATTTTTGTGAAAAGAATCAATTGATTCATTTAAAAGAGTCAGATTACCCTCGTAGTTGATTAAGGGGTTCAAAAAAGATTTTGAATCTCTCAGAATTGTTCAGTTTGCTTTGTGAACGAATCATTATAGTCAGTTTTGTAAAGTGAATCAATTGATTTATTTAAAAGAGCATTCGTTTATAAATATTTTAATTTCTATGTGTTGTGGCTTTGTTAATGAATCATTATTCTCAGTTTTGTGAATATAATCAATTGATTCTTTTAAAAGAGCATCTGTTAACAAGTCAGACTTCTGTCATAGTTTATTTCAGGATATCAAAATAGATCAAAAATAATCCTAATCTCAAGGTTTTTTTTTTTTTTTTGATAGGTGAACGAATCATTTTTGTGAAAAGAATCAATTAATTGATTTAAAAGAGTCAGACTTATCTCAGTTGATTAAGGGTCCAAAAAAAGATTTTGTATCTCTAACAATTGCTTAGTTTGCTTTGCGAGCGTATTATTATTATTAGTTTTGTAAAAGGATAAATTGATTCGTTTAAAAGAGTCAGACTGCTCTCACAGTTGATTAAAGAGTCCAAAAAATATTTTTGAACAATTTTAATCTCTTAGAATAGTCAGTTTGCTTTGTAAAATAATTATTATTGTCAAATAATAATTATTAATTTGTAAAATATTATTATTCATTTAAAAGAGTCTCGCATAGTTGATTTAAGGGTTCAAAAAATACTTTTTTTTTTTTTTTTTTGAATCTCTAGGAATTGTTTGGTTTGCTTTGTAAATGAATCATTATTGTTAGTTTTGTGAAAATAATCATTTGGTTCATTTTAAAGAGTCAGACTTCTCTCATAGTTGATTAAGGGGTCCGAAATAAGAATCTCTTGGAAAATTTTGAATCTCTAGGAATTGTTCAGTTTGCTTTGTGAACAAATCATTATTGTAAATTTTGTGAACAGAATCAATTGATTCATTCAAAAGATCATTCGTTTATAAGTCAGACTTCACTATTAAGCTTCAGATATTAAGCTCCAAAAATAGATATAAAATAATTCTGATCTCAAGAGATTTTTCAGTTTGATTTGTGAACATATCTTTATTGTCAGTTTTGTGGAAAGACTCAATTAATTCATTTAAAGGAGTCAGACTTCTCTCATAGTGGATTAAGAAAAAGATTTTGAATCTCTCGGAATTGGTCGGGTTGCTTTGTGAGCGAATCATTATTCTCAGTTTTGTGAAAAGAGTCAATTGATTCATTTAAAAGAGTCAGACTTCTCTCATAGTTGATTAAAAAAAGATTTTGAATCTCTAGGAATTGTTTGTTTTGCTTTGGGAATTAATCATTATTGTCACTTCTGTGAAAAGAATCATTTGGTTCATTTTATAGAGTCATACTTCTCTGATAGTTGATTAAGGGCTCCAAAATAAGAATCTCTTGGAAAATGTTGAATCTCTAGGAATTGTTCAGTTAGCTTTGTGAACAAATCATTATTGTAAGTTTTGTGGACAGAATCAATTGATTCATTCAAAAGATCATTCGTTTATAAGTCAGACTTCACTATTAAGCTTCAGATATTAATCTCCAAAAATAGATATAAAATAATTCTGATCTCAAGAGATTTTTCAGTTTGATTTGTGAACATATGAACATATGTGAACAATATTGTCAGTTTTGTGAAAAGAATCAATTGATTTGTTCAAAAGAGTCAGACATCTCTCATAGTTAATTAAGAAAAAAGATTTTGAATCTCTAGGAATTGTTTGGTTTGCTTTGTGAGCAAATCATTGTCAGTTTTGTGAAAAGAGTCAATTGATTCATTTAAAAGAGTCAGACTTCTCTCATAGTTGATTAAGGGGTCCAAAAAACATTTTTTCAAATTTGAATCTCTACGAATTGTTTGGTTTGCTTTGTGAACGAATCATTATAGTCAGTTTTGTGAAGAGTCAATTGATTCATTTAAGAGCATTCTTTTTGAAAGTCAGACTTCTCTCTTAGGGATATTAAGCTCCAAAAATAGACACAAAACAATAATAATGTCAAGGGATTTTTCAGCTTGTCTGAATTTGATTAAAGATTTCCAAGATAAACAGTTTTACCTCTAACTTTTATACAGACTTTAAATCGATATTGAGGCTTGTAAATGGCTTGTTTTTTCCACACGTGTTTGTTAGTAAGGAGCACAGTGAGTTGTTCACTGCACATCTCCGTGTTCTCTGCTGGTGTGTTTGCTGCTGTTGTGTGTGTGTGATTGTAGAGATGTTTCCAGCAGCACATACAGGCTGTTTGTGATGAATGGATGTTCTGATTTGACGCAGACTCTGCAATGGCTTTCCTGCTGTGGTGCTGTTGAGAGCCACTGATGTGCTGAAGGACATTTAGGTGAAAAAAGCACATTTCCCAGCTGTTCTCGCCGCTCTTCAGCCCTTCACTCGTCTGTGTGCTTCAAAAACACCGTGTGTGTGTTCATGAGGCGTATTTAAATGCCTTTTAGAGGTGTTTTCAAGCATCCAGCACAAAATGAGTCTCAAATCAAACTCTGAATTGGAGTTTTTAAAACACTTACTGTATGTTCATCATTGCAAATCAACACGCTGAAATGCCTTTCACAAGCCGCTTCATATTTTTTTACTTCAACTGTATATATCAGTCTTTTTGAAGTAGTTTGAAGTAAGAATTATTAGCCACCCTGTTTATTTTTTCCCCATTTTCTATTTAACGGAGAGAAGATTTTTTCAACACATTTCTAAACATAATAGTTTTAATAACTCATTTCTAATAACTGATTTATTTTATCTTTGCCATGATGACAGTAAATAATATTTTACTAGATATTTTTTAATAGACTTCTATACAGCTTAAAGTGACATTTAAAGGCGTAACTAGGTTAATTAGGGTAACTAGGCAGGTTAGGGTAATTAGGCAAGTTATTGTATAATGATGGTTTGTTCTGGAGACTATCGAATAAAAATATAGCTTATAAGGGGCTAATAATTTAAATCAAAATTAAACCCCAATCAGACACACCTGGGCTAGCTAATCAAGCTCTTATCAGGCTTTCTAGAAACATCCTTGCAGGTGTGTTGAGGCAAGTTGGAGCTAAAAATCTGCAGGACACCGACCCTCCAGGACCGAGTTTGGACACCCCTGGCTTAGTCCCTTTATTCATCAGGGGTCGCCACGGCGGAATGAACCACCAACTTATCCTGCATATGTTTTACACAGTGGATGCCCTTCCAGCTACCACCCAGTACTGGGAAACACCCAAACACACTCTCATTCACACACATACATTATGGCGAATTTAGTTTATTCAATTCAGCTATAGCGCATGTATTTGGACAGTGGGGGAAACCGGAGCACCCGGAGGAAACCCATATACAGTTGAAGTCAGAATTATTAACCCCGCTTTGAATTATTTTTTCTTCTTTAAATATTTCCCAAATGATGTTTAACAGAGCAAGGAAATTTTCACAGTGTGTCTGACAATATTTTTTCTTCTGGAGAAAGTCTTATTTGTTTTATTTTGGCTAGAATAAAAGCAGTTTTTAATTTTTTAAACACCATTTTAAGGACAAAATGATTAGCCCCTTTAAGCTAATGATTTTTTCAATAGTCTACAGAACAAACCATCATTATACAATAACTTGCCTAATTACCCTAACCTGCTTAGTTAACCTAATTAACCTAGTTAAGCCTTTAAATGTCACTTTAAGCTGTATAGAAGTGTCTTAAAAAATATCTAGTCAAATATTATTTACTGTCATCATGACAAAGATAAAATAAATCAATTATTAGAGATGAGTTATTAAAACTATTATGATTAGAAATGTGTTGAAAAAATCTTCTCTCCGTTAAACAGAAATTGAGGAGAGAAAAAACAGGGGGGCTAATAATTCAGGGGGGCTAATAATTTGTTGCTAATATTTCTGCAACAAATAAAGTAATGCAAACAAATTAACTGTTAATAATTAATTTAAAGAAAATAAGTAAACGTTTAGTAAAAAATAAAGTAGTACATCAATGTATAACTATATTATTTTTAAATTATTAACTATAGAAATTCAGTTTAATGTGACACAATATTGTTAGTTTTTTATATTTTACTACAAAACGATTTTAACTAAGTAACATTAAGATCCTGAATTAGTTTATTACTTAATCCTACAATTAGACGGTCTATTATGTTTTTTTTGTGTGTATGTGGATACGTGAATAAAGTCATAAGTGTTTAACCAATTATTTTTATTTACATAATTTGAGTTCCAAAACTGCACAGATGTTAAAATGATTGTTACAATATAATAATGAAATAGTGACTTAAATGGGAAACCATAAACTGTTCAGTCTAATGAATGGCAATAGTAGAACGGGCGGTCTCGATCGCCATATTTGTGAAATTCAGTGGGAATTCTGTCATTATGGTTTGCCTAGATTGTGTGTGCCTGAAGTGTGTGTGGGTCTGCGGGTCTGCAGCTGGATATATCTCGACAAACCACCTGTAGAAACACTCTTCTCTCTTAAAAAAATTAAAAATTAAAAAATAAATCACTCCCTCTCCTAATTCTAGCACTAAGTTCTCTGAGCAGTTTCTTAATTAGGAATTAATTATAATTAATCTAATCTTGTTGAATCGCTGAATGCCTCCTTAGTTGTAAGTCGCTTTGGACAGAAGCATCTGCTAAATGTGTAAATAATTTGCTATTATAATCAGTTATATTAATTTTGTATTGAATTGATTTTACAATTGTTCCAATTTAATATATAATATAGATTTAATTAATATAACAAGGGTGGTGCGGTGGCGCAGTGGGTAGCAATATCACTTCACCGCAGAAAGGTCGCTGGTTCGAGCCTCGGCTGGGTCAGTTGGCATTTCTGTGTGGAGTTTCCTCCGGGGGGTCCGGTTTCCCCCACAGTCCAAACACATGCGCTATAGATGAATTGGGTAATCTAAATTGGCCGTAGTGTATGTGTGTGAATGAGTGTATGGGTGTTTCCCAGTGATGGGTTGCAGCTGGAAGGGCATCCGCAGTATAAAACATATGCTGGATAAGTTGGCGGTTCATTCCGCTGTGGCGACCCCTGATGAATAAAGCCGAAATGAAAATGAATGAATGATCAATATTATATTATCTCTTGACTAATTGACAGCTCCAGAGCAGTTTCCCCATTAAACACATTGAGCAGTTTTGATGATTGAGTCGCCATACTTCCATGATGTTTGTCCGCGTGCGTCTCTCAGCATAATGTCCTCCAGGAACGTCCTGATCCACCTGTCTTGAGGTCATTAAGGGTGTTAAGGAAGATAAATGAAGCCTTTTGTGCGTCTGAGGGCACCGGAACGGCTGAACCGGCAGTCTTTGGTGTGTCAGTCTGTCTGAATGGCAGCTCTTATCTCTGAACTGAGCCGTTATTTGGCCGCTGTCAGACTTTTTACGGCCCACAATCCTCTGTCTTCACCTCCAGGCCATCGATAAGGGGATTCAAACAGCGAGGATTCGCTCCCGAGCTTCTGTTCAAACACAGATTCAAGTCGTATCGCCATCATCCGAGTTATGAGATTCCCGCCAGTCAGACCGGTGATATGTATTTTTATAAACACTTTTATCAAAACATGATGTTAGAGGGATCGTTTAGACCAGTGTTTCCCAACCCTGTTCCTAAAGGCACACCAACAGTACACATTTTCAACCTCTTCCTAATCAAACACATCTGAATCAACTCAGCAGAACATTAGAAGAGACCCCAAAACCTGAAGTTAATGGGTCAGATGAGGGAGACATCCAAAATATGTACAGTTAGTGTGCCTTCAGGAACAAATTTGGGAAACACTGGTTTAGACAAACTTTTTTTCACCATTTAAAGAGCGGGTCACATGGGTTTTTGAAAAATATCTGATTTGTGATTTGTAATGCCGCTGTCCTTCAATGTAAACACTCTGCAAAGTTCTTCATCAAAAAAAAATGAATGATAAATATTGATTTAGTCTCTCAAAAGAGTCGAATCTGAATCGCTTAAACAAGTCATTAAAATTTCGAATCTTTAACCTGCTACGCTCTACGTTAGCATGATCAAAGTAAATAATTTGCATAGTTTCTGCCTGCCTATGACATACGAATGTGGGAATGTTTTGTTTCTGACATGAAGTAGTTATGACAAGACCAATCAGAGCTGGGAGGGAGGGGCTTACAGACCCTGATAGCACTGAACTGATTGAAACGAATCATATTGAAAACATTGCAGAATGATTCTAATATAAAAATGCATACTCTGTTCAGTGATTCCTGCTAGTCATACAGTTGATAGATATTTATATAAACATATTTATTTAAACATGACATTAAAGGAAAAGTTCACCCTAAAAAATAAGATTTATTCACCATTTAATAAGCAGGTCACATAAGTTTTCGAAAAATATGTAGCTGTCCTTTAATGTAAACACTCTGCAATGTTGTTAATTCAAGAAGTGCATGATAAATATTGATTTTGTCTCTCAAAAGGAGGAGTCGACTCTCAATCGCTTTAACGAGTTGTTATATTTTCAAATCTTTACCCCGATACAATCTACGTCAGCATGTAACATGAACATGGGAGTTTTGTTTCTGACACAAAGTGGTTATGGAAAGACCTATCAAAATTTGGCCAGGTGACCAATCAGGGGTGCATTTCCCAAACAACGACGTAACTCGCGGCTGAACTATCATAGTACCATGCATCGTTTGGGAAAAGAACGATGTAGTGAGGAGTGTTTCCCAAAACCCGTAGTTTCTCTGTCGCAGATCCATCATTTGAACCACGTTAGTTATAGCGTAAAACGCCCATAATGATGCTCTAAACGGGGTGGAGTAACAACTTCTTTAGAGAAGAAACCCATCATTTCTTTGTGCAAATTATATTGTTTTACACAAACACGCATTTAAAATAAAATCCAATATTAGTTTTGCTAAAAACATGCACTCGCTTTCCATATTAATTGAACTATATGTAAATGGCACATATAGGGCCTGTGTTTGCTTTACTAATATTATTGGGAACATTACATATTCTATTATAAAACATAAAATCACTTACAAAAGCGAACACTATTCTAATATCAAATATAAATCATATAAATAAATAAATAATGAGGCTATTTATTAAGAAATTTAATTTAATATTTATTATTTATTAGAAAATGAAAAAGAATCCTATTTTAATAATAATATTGATGATGATAATGATCATGATTATTATTATTATTATTAAGTAGGATATTGTTTATTTATTTTTTGAAAAGTCTGCTTTTTCAATTTGAGCACGTGCAAATCACTGCAGATATGCTCTAACCAGCAGGCCCATGTCATATACAGTACAGATACTTAATAAATAACCTACTATAAATTAAAAGCATTACTGTGCGTTCACACCGAAAGCAGCGAGAGCGTCAAAGGTCGCTCTGGCCGCCCTGGCAACAACGCTGTCTGCCTTTAGCTCCGGCGGCGAGAGCGTCAAAATTCATTACACATTGATCTCGTATTTAAAGGAGCCCTTGCTGCATATGATATCAGTTACATTCCCGCATAAAATATGCTTTCTACCGTGAAGATGTTGCACACTTATTATCAAATTCACTTAACTTCGGAAGATCAAGTTGCATGTGGTGTGGCTTTGCTCCAATATGTGTCCATATACCTGAAATATTCTGAAGCAGCAATACTGTTTTGTATTGTCGCATGAAATTCCCGCTTTTTTTTTTAAGAAAAAAAAAATATAACATTGATGCACATTAGTAACTTGCCAGTAACTTTTTTAAGGGTTTTCCTGTAAGGAAAACATTGCAAATAATTGGAAATCCAGCGACCGCAATAATCAAACCCTTGGGAACAACTGTGGTCGGAACCAAAGTTCACAGTAACTGTGTTCTCTGGACTCCTCTCAAGCGGTGGACTTCTACATTCTGATTGGTTGCCGCCGAACCACGTCATAGCTCATTACCATAAAGTTGACTTGTTTCAACTCTCCTCGACGCCCACACCGGCGAAGACGCACCGCGCTGCTCCTCGCCGCTTATCGCCGCCGCTCCCATTGAAAATGAATGACTTCCGGCTACTTTGACGCTCTCGCCGCTTTCGGTGTGAACGTACAGTTATTGTCTTTGTTTTTTGTTTTCACAAGCTTTGGAGATGTAACATGAATTCCGCTTTTAAAAAATAGTCACCTATAGCTTTTGTCATGATCTGTGTTCAAAATGATATCAATGTTTTCAAAGTGCACTGCGAAGGGAGTGCAATAGTAAACATGAAGATCGCTAAAACTGAACTGTAAAAATACTTTGAAAGCAAATTACACCTAAGAGAGATGACCTTAATGCTTTTTTATTTTTAATAAATCCAACTTTGAATGTTAGAATGTTCTAAATGAATAGGGCATAGGGAGGATAAGTTGGAATAGAACATCTAGGAACTACGTTTCTAACTACAGCTCCAAAGGTGTCGTTTCAAGTGCTCGAGTTTGCGACGCAGTTTGCGAATGTTCGTTGGAACGATGGATTTGGGAAACGGCAAATCAACAAACTATCTTTGTAACGACGGAACTTGCAATCTTAGGTGGCTAACGATGGTTTTGGGAAACGCACCCCAGATCAGAGTTGACTTGTAGAAGGGTGTTCTGTCTTTTCCTTTTAGCAGCAATAATGACGACTGGAAACTTTGTTTAAAACGAAAATGAACTGTTTACTGAAGTTGTTTGCTGTATACTGAAACAGGAGCGAACTCCGAATACACACACTCTCACACTGAGACAGTTGCCAATGATTACAGGCGCGCTTTCAGTAGCGGTAAGCGTCATAGGAAAACTGTTCTTAAAGTAAAACAGCATATATAAATGCCAAGGTAAATAAATTCACAATATGACAATGAAACAATAAAGCATTAATTAATCACTCTTGCTGTTATATATCAATTTAAGTCACAACATCGGGAGGGGGTTACAGACCTTTAGCACTGAATTGATTCGAACGAACCATAAAGATAACATTTCATTTCATGATTTACTCACCATTTAAAGAGCGGGTAACATGAGTTTTTAAAAAATATTATATTTGTGGTTTTCAATGTAGCTGTCCTTCAATGTAAACACTCTGCAAAGTCTTTCATCAAAAAAGTGTGTGATAAATATTGATTTAGTCTCTCAAAAGGAGGACTCGAATCTGAAACGCTTTGACGAGTCGTTATATTTTCGAATCTTTAGCCTGCTATGATCTACGTCAACATTATCAAAGTAACTCATTTGCATAATCCCCGCCTGACTGCAACATACGAACATGGGAGTTTCGTTTCTGACGCAAAGTGGTTATGGAAAAACAAATCTAAATTTGGCCAGCTGACCAATCAGATCAGAGTTGGCTTGTGAAAGGGAGGGGCTTACAGACCTTTAGCACTGAATTGATTCAAACGAACCATATTGAAAACATTTTTAGAATGATGAGTCATTTTCCACCAGTCAGACAGATGATATGTATTTTTTAGGGCTGTCAATTGATTAAAAAATTAACTAATTAATCACACTTTTTTTGTGATTAATCATGATTAATCACGAATCAAAAAAAAAAAAAAAAATCCAAAATACAGGCATTGCAAATATGGAAAATTACAATAATAATAAAGTATTGAATACAAACAATTCATCACCTTAGAATTATAAGGTTCTATCTGACATTTTTGTCAAAATTGAGTTATTGACATATTCTTATTAAATGACAACTTACATTATGGGATGTTTTTTATAAGTTGTTTACATTTTAAGACGTTTTTTTAAAAAAAAACTAAACAAAAAAAACTAATGTTACACACATACTGTTTGCTATGCAAAAACTTTGAAGCTCAATATCTCAAAATCAATCAGAACGCAGATAGAACATTATAATTCCAAGGTGACTAATTGTACTCATTGTAAAGTTGTATTGCGAGTTGAGAACCTTAATTATAAAGTAGAAACAATTTTGCCTAGTCCTCCTTAACATGTAGCCAGTTGCAGTCTATTGACATTATCGGGGGACAACACACACACACACACACACACACACACACACACACACAGAGAGAGAGAGAGAGAGAGAACGCGCAGCACAGCGCACTCCCTTCAGATCATCAACACGCACGATCGCGTTGATCAAATTTTGCTTAAACTAAGCGTTCTTAAAGTATGGCTGTATTTCTCAAGCAAGGATTCTGACACAGCAAAGCAGACGCTTTACAAAAGTTGCGTGTAGGGGGGGAAACACGTCAAACTTAATGAAACATTTGAGGGCGCTTGGAGTCAACTTAGAGAGGAATGGGCTGTCTTTGACAGCTTGCGACATCATCTGCCACTTTCACTGAGTACATTTACATGGATCCATATTATCCTTTATCCATATTTCTTTACACATTAAACACACGCAGGGCCGGAGCAAGCTGAACTGGCACCCTCAACCGAAAGTGAAATAGAAAGTTACCGGTTTGCGGATGAAAGTGAGAACCGGGAGGGAGCAGGTGGGAGTCGAAATGAGATGAACGTGAGGACAGGGGGGTTCGCTCACTATTCTGGCGCCCAAGGCGGTCGCCTCTATGGAAGCGCTGGCCCTGAACACACGTCGGCCACAACAGGAAATAAAAAAAAAACCTGCAACTGCGTTAAATGCGTTAATTTTTTTAACGCGTTAAATAGTTCAAATTAATCACGTGCGTTAACGCGCTAATTTTGACAGCTCTAATATTTTTATATATAAAAACACTTTTCTCAAAACATGATGTCAGAGGGAGCGTTCAAACTTACGTCTACTCTCTATTTAACGAGCAGGTCACATGGGTTTTTGAATAATATCTTATTTGGGGTTCGTAATGTAGCTGTCCTTCGACGTAAACACTCTGCAAAGTTGTTAATCAAAAAAGTGTGATATAAATAATGATTTTGTCTCTCAAAAGGACGAGTGGACTCTGAATCGCTTTAACGAGTCATTATATTTTCGAATCTGTAACCCGCTACAATCTACGCAAACGAATTTGCATAATCCCCACCTGTCTATGACATACGAACATGGGAACTTTTTGTTTCTGACATATAGCGGTTATGGAAAAACCAATCAAATTTGGCCAGCTGACCAATCAGATCAGAGTTGGCTTGTGGAAGGGAGGGGCTTACAGACGTTAAAAGTCCTGTGAAGTGCTTTGAAATATGCATTTTTATTCGATGTGTGACGTAATCTTAAAATTGATGGACATTGACATAGTATCGTAGCTGTCCTTCATTGTATACACTATGTAAAGTTGCTCATTAAAAAGTCTCTCAAAGAGCTTGAATCGCCTTAATGAGTTATTATATTTTGGAATCTTTTCCCTACTACCGATCTACTGAACGTCAACACGATTAAAGTAACTAATTTGCATATGATCAGTGATCCCTGCTTGTCAAACAGTTGATAAATATGCCTATAGACACACTTATTTAAACACAGAGATGGATAGTAACAAAGTAGAACTACTTCACTACTGTACTTAAGTACTAAAAGGCAGTATCTGTACTCTACTGGAGTATTGTTTGTTTCTCCTACTTCTACTTTTACTTCAGTACATATTTTCGATGAGTTTAATACTTTTACTCCAGTAGATTTTTTATGTGCTGCATAGTTACTCGTTACAATTATAAAAATGCTACGGATCATTCCAAACCCACATTATCACTGCCAGAGCAGCAGATGGCACATGTCACAGGTTTGAGTAAGCTGGCTCATCATCATTCAGACGATCAAAGAAGACAGCGCTGCCTGCCTGCATTGAGAGCACTTTAGTTTGTTTTAGACATGGAAAACCCAGAAATTCCACCTTCAACTCCTTCACTTTCAACTGTTCGTGGCGATGAGGAAAAAGACCACCCGTCTCCCTATTTAGTGTCAATGTTTGCATTTGTCGGAGTGAAAGACATTTAGAATGAAGTGCATACTCTACCTCCCAAACGATTGTGAAATAATGGCCTTCAAAAATTCACCGTCGAATTTAAAGAAACATATCAAGTTAAGTTAAAAATAATATAATACACAAAACACAGCAGTTTGAGCTATCCGTAAGAGCTAGATAAGTTAACTAACATTCATAGATATATACATTAGATGTCGCCTACCCTACTGTCGTCTATTAGAAGGAATGCGTCAATAGAGCCGCCATTTTAGTACAGGGTAGCGCTCCTTTGAAATGAATGCAGGGCTAAGGTGAAGTGGAGGACTGTGGCCATCCAAAGCCAGAGATATACACATATACACATATATCTATGATCGGGAGTTTTCCCCGGTGGTCAGTATGCAAATATTTTTTTAAATTACGAAATATTATAATTTTACATCACTTTTCTACATTGATGGATGTGACCGCATGGACATTCCTGACAAAGAGTGAGTGTTTGTGTGCATGGAAATGCATTACCCTGCCCTGTTTAATTTGATCTAATCCATGTCCTGAAACACACCCCCTCTCCTGCTTTCACTTCTCACTTTGATGGAGGGAGCGATCCGTTTGTGAATGAATCTCCGTTATGAACGACTCGTTCACTTAGCCGACAATAATACAAGTTTCTGGCAGCTCAGCGTCTTCTTGTCATATTTCATAACATTGTTTGCTTATTTTATTCAACAAAACTAGCATAAGCTTAGAATTTAGTTTGAGTTGGTGCTATTTTGCCTTAAGGTGAATGCAGCAAGAGACTGTATTATCATCAATAACATTACTTGTTAAGCACAAAAGTTCATAACATACAAAAACATAAAAAACGATATCTTACCTATAAAATGTGATGACTTTGTGCTTTGTTTGTTCGTTACTACACTCGTACACAGCGCTAAAGTCAAGCATCTTCACATCGGCATACTGTCTTGAATAGTGCGGTTGAATGACATTTGTCCTAGGAGCACTGTACCAATGTGGCGGCGCTATTGACAGATGCTCAGGGTCCCTATGTGATATCTAGTGTATATATGTATGACTAACGTTAGCTACCCACGGTTTATAACATGCTGCAATGCTCACTTAACGTTAACTAGCTGGCTATCATAAAGGCAGTGTCACGCTAAATGGTGTTTTTGACCCATCATATATATATAAATATATATATATATATATATATATATATATATATATATATATATATATATATATATATATATATATATATATATATATATATTAATATATTTATTTATTTATTTATTTATTTATTTATTTATTTATTTACTGTATATTATAAATCGTAAACCATGGTTCTTTTTGTTGTGCTTAATCACGTGCCCCAAAAAAGATATTTAAAATAAACAAAACTATATGGTGTCTTTTGACTGCTTTTTTAAATAACTACATAACGCAATACTTTTACTTTCAGTATTTGAGTAGTACATTTTAGAATAAACTACTCAGCAATACTTAAGTACAAAAAATGTTGAATACTTAGTACTTCCACTTAAGTATGGTGCTTAAAGAGCACTTCAACTTCTACTCAAGTCACTTTTTTGATAGAGCACTTGTACTTTTACTTAAGGGTGCTTTCACATATGTGGTTCGGTTCATTTGGTCCGGACCAAAGGCAACAAATGATACATTGTAGCATTTTTCTGCCGTTTTGGGTCCCTTTCACACCACACTGATTGCTTTGGTCCGAACCAGTTGAAACGAACCAAAATGCAGTCATGTGACAAAATCTACATCACTCACTGGCCAGATGTTAATGAACGCATTTCCTAAACTGCTTTTCAATTGGTCAGAATTCACGTGGAACTACCGCAAATAAACAAACCGGCAGACACACAATGTCGCTGCGCTGGCTGACGCAGTATCCCTGGTCATAGTATACTATGTAGTTTGTATGCATAACTTTAGACAAACTATACATTTCGAGAATGAAGCGCGGCTGGGGCTGGAAAACAATGTTTTAATGCATTGCAATCGGCGAAAGCATTAGGAGAAGGCGTGAAATAATTTAGCTGCACTGCGACATGGTCATCTTTCGGAAATATCACCAATGATCCATCAGGTAATGTTTCTCCCTCCCTCCCTCTCTCTCTCTCTCTCTCTCTCTCTCTCTCTCTCTCTCTCTCTCTCTCTCTCTCTCTCTCTCTCTCTCTCTCTCTCTCTCTCTCTCTCTCTCTCTCTCTCTCTCTCTCTCTCTCTCTCTCTCAAGTTCAAGTTCAAGTTCAAGTTCAAGTTGCTTTATTGGCATGACATTCAATACAGTGTTGCCAAAGCACATCAAATATGTAATATATTAAAATCATCAAATAATAATAAAAATAAATAAGAAATGAATGACAAAAAAAAAAAAAAAGACAATACATTTGATAAATATAACAATTATAATAATAATAATAATAATAAAAAGTCTAGATTATTTAAATAAGACGCATGAATTTACATTAACCATTTCTTATGGTGTGTAGGGTGTATACATATTTTGCAGCTAGTCTAGATGTCAAATCATTCTCTCCCAGTACATGGTAAAGTTTTTCTGAGTCATTTAATTTAAAAAATGAATTAGTCAATGTTTCAAATTGGGGGAAAAATGTTTCTCTAGTTTTGGTGTATTTGGGGCAGAACAGAAGGAAGTGCGTCTCATCCTCTATTTGGTTCATGTCACACTGTTTACATATTCTCTGTTCTTTAGGAGCCCAGGATTTTTTATGTCTGCCCTTTTCTATTTCTAGGTCATGATCACAGAGGCGATATTTAGAAAGAATGTGTTTTTCTTTGAATTGTTTTAATGATAAATAATTTGCCATCTGTGTGGTTCTGTTTAGGGCCGAATAACATTGAAGTTTATTTTGGAGGTTGAATTCAGTCTTTAGTTTTTCATCATAATTATATTTTAATGTTTTGTCAATGTGTTTGTGAAGGTTTTCTTTGGGGACGGGTTCAGTTTGAGTTTTCTTCAGTAGTTCAGATACGAACGTGTTTAGAGGATGAGACACTGTAGGTTTTTCATTGGCCAGAAGGGCTTTATATTGCACAGACTGGGGGTCAGACTGATGCAGGTGCAGCCAGAACTGAACAGCTCGTTTCTGAATCTCCAAGTTCAGCGGGTATAAACCCAGTTCAGCCCTGCAGGCAATGTTAGAGGTGTTTCTGTGGATATGTAATATATTTTTAGCAAATTCTAATTGTGTTCGTTCAATTAAACTTTTATTCCAATTTTCAAATTTTAATACAGGTCCCCAAATTTCACTCCCATATAGTAAGATTGGTTTGATAATAGCGTGATATAATTTAATCCATGTTTTAGTTGGTATTTGTAATTGGCCAAAGCGTGATTTTATAGAATAGAATGCTCTGCGAGCCCTCTCGCTCAGATTCTTGACAGCAAGACTGAAGCCCCCAGAGGCGGAGATCTGAATGCCCAGGTAAGAGTAACTACTACAATGCTCTAGAGTTTCTCCTCTGTATGTGAACTGATATTTGTGTCCCTGAGATCTGGCCTTTTTCTGGAACACCATGACTTTGGTCTTGTCCAGGTTGACCGTCAGTGCCCATTCCTCACAGTACTGCTCCAGTAGAGTTAGGCTGTGTTGGAGACCCTCTGCTGTGGGAGACAGCAGCACCAGGTCATCCGCATACAGCAGGCACTTTACTTGAGAGTCAAGCAGAGTGAGGCCGGGGATGCAGTCGGAGCCGTCCAGAATGTCTGCCAGATCATTAATGTAGATGTTAAACAGGGTTGGGCTCAGGCTGCATCCCTGTCTCACCCCTCGACCCTGCTGGACAAACTCAGTTCTCATATTTCCAACTTTTACAGCGCATTTACTTTTCTTATACATGGCTTCTATAATGCTATATACTTTTCCACCAATGCCAATTTGCAACAATTTATATAATAGTCCGTCATGCCAAATAGAATCGAAAGCTTTTTTAAAATCAACAAAACAAGAGAAAATTTTTCTTTGTTTGTCTTTTATGTTTTTATTTATTAACGTATGAAGGGAGTAGATATGGTCAGATGTCCGTTGTTTTGGTAAAAAGCCAATTTGTGATTTGTTTAGGATGTTCTTTTTTGTGATGAATGTCACTACCCGGTTGTTAATAATATTGCAAAAGAGTTTTGCTAAGTTGTTGCCAACACAGATGCCACGGTAATTATTGGGGTTGAATTTATCTCCGTTTTTATAAATAGGTGTGATCAGTCCTTCAGACCACGTCTCAGGGATGTCACCAGAGGATAGGATCAGGTTGAATAGTTTGGCTAGAGCCTGAATTATGTCAGGGCTGCTGAGTTTTAGCATTTCATTACTGATGTTGTCCTGTCCACAAGCCTTCTTCAGTTTCAGATGTTTAATGTGTTCTGATATTTCTGTAGTTGATATAAATGTGTCTAATGGGCTTTGGTAATCTTTAA
The DNA here is from genome assembly GCA_903798195.1 of Danio kyathit. Lineage (NCBI taxonomy): Eukaryota > Metazoa > Chordata > Actinopteri > Cypriniformes > Danionidae > Danio > Danio kyathit. The sequence continues at coordinate 9,689,804 of LR812543.1, forward strand.
TTGTCTTCTTTAAATCGTCTAGTCTTCTCTTGGTTTTGATTTGGGGCTGGTTGAGTTCTGGCTTTTGATAAAAATTTTTAAAATAATTCTTCCAGACCGTGCCACATTGCAGTGATGTTTCCGGTTGGGGGTCTTTCAAATTTTTTAAAGAGATTCCAAAAATGGTTTTGGTCTATTGATTCGTTAATTTCATCAATTTATCTTCATAATATTGATTTCTTTTTTTGCAAATCAACTTTTTATAATTTTCAGACATTGTGAATATGCAAGTCTTAGTGTTTGATCAGCTGGTTCTTTATGCTTTTTGTTGGCAATCTGTCGAAGGTCTTTTCTGAGATTTTTGCATTCATTATCAAACCAAATGTACTTTATAATTTTTTGTTTGTTTTTTCCAATTTGAGTTGTCGCTTGATGTTAGATATAGTAGCCAAAGTTTGAAATATGTTATTAAGATTTGATGTTGCAGAGTTTATTCCAATAGTATCTAGAGTGTAATTTGTGGACATAAAGAGATTTATCATTTTGTGTATTGTAGAGCTGCACATGTTTTCTCTAAATGTTTCTGCATCAGACTGACTCCAGCTGAGTTTGGGTTTTAAAAGGGAACAGTTTTCCTTGATTAAGGGGAGGAACATTGAGCTGATTACATGACTGCTTCAGGTAGAGGACTGTTTGGCAATGGTCAGAAAAGGGCATTGAGGTTTAACTGTAAAGGCATTAATAAAATGTGGATCAATGTCTGTCATTGAATAATCACTACACTTGCTCCTAATTTGGAGCAATATGTAGGTCTGCCGAAAGAATCTCCTTTGGTTCTACCATTTATAATATATAAACCTAGACTTTTGCAAAGTTTAAGTAATCTCTCTCTCTCTCTCTCTCTCTCTCTCTCTCTCTCTCTCTCTCTCTCTCTCTCTCTCTCTCTCTCTCTCTCTCTCTCTGTTTAAAACTGTTGGTAAAGCGCTGTCAACAAATATTTTTCCTCCAAACCCCATAAGATAGACAGCGCATCGCACTACGGCAGCTGGATTAGTCCAAAAAGGCGTCTGTTTTAGTTTGGATCACGTTCTCACCACAAACGAACCGCTCCAGGGTTCGTTTGAAAGCGTACCGAGACCACCTCTTCAAGCAGGTCTCGGTACGCTTTTTTGGTACGCTTTTGGTGCGCACCCGAGTGCGATTGCTACGTTCTCACCTGCCCAAACGAACCGCACCAAGAGGGAAAACGAACTCTAGTGCGATTCAACCGAACTAAATAAGGCAGGTGTGAAAGCACCCTTATTCTAAGCTAAAATCTGCCTTTTCAAAAAACAATGGAGTGTTGCTTTAAAGTGATAGTTCACCTAAAAATACAAATTTACTCACTATTTACTCATCCTCAAGTAGTTCCAAACCTTGATGTGCTTCTT